>JAZHYW010000137.1:0-12142 GCA_037355805.1 Ixodes ricinus
AGAGGGTTACCCTCACGAGGGTTACAAGGGTTACCCTCACGCGGATCACGAGGGTTACCCTCACCAGGGTTGCCCTCATGAGGGTCACGAGAGTTACCTCCCACAAGGGTCACGAAGGTTTACCCTCACGAGAATGCACGAGGGTGGCTGCCGTGAGGGTGACGAAGGTTGCCCACAAAGTTGAAACACGAGGGTTAACCTCTCGCAGGGTCTCGAGGGTTACCCCGCTGGCGCAAGGCTAACCTTGCCACTTCACATGTGAGGTCTGCGTGTGACTGTCTTTCTCCTTGAAGCACTTGACGTGGCGACTCACGTGTGACGTCGCTCGACGTCACACGCATCTAGCATTGCCCACTCTTGCCCTTATAATCTAGATAGGTAGTGAAGAGGGAAACGCTCTCCCTCCTCTGTACCTTCTCCTCCTCCTCCTCAAGAGCTGCGCCTAACTCGCCATCTCCCGAAAATTGTGCAGCGTCCTTAGGTTTAGAGTGGCAGCTCTTAGGCACCCATTTGTGCAGGGGGGGGCGGCGATCGCCGTTGGTCGTCGGCGTAACCGCGGGGTGCGCTCTGGCTTACGTACCATATCGTGCAACTGCCCGCGACTCATCTGACGTCACATGTGACATCACGAGCGACATCACGATGGTCCAGCGAGTTGCATTATGGGAAACGTTCTATGATGCCAACGTGCGGGCAGGAGGAGGGGGAGGAGGGGGAGGATAAGGAAGAAGGAGGAGAGGTAGAAGGGGAGGGAGAGGGGGACGGGGGAGGGGTAGGAGGGAGGAGGAGGATGAAAGAGGGGCGGGAGATGGGAAGTGGAGGAATGAGGAGGAGGAGAGGAGGGAGGAGGAGGAGATAGAAGAGGGAGCAGGACGGCAGAAGGAGGGAGGAGGACAGGAGGGGAGGGGCTGGAGGGGGAGATGCCAGCTACCCTTTCTGCAGGTGAGTGATATCACCACTCATAAATCACAAAGAGGTAGGTATGAAAACGCGGTATACTCGTTATCTGTGTGCCCCTCTACACGGGTACGGGTCTGTGCTGTACCCATCGGTTTCTGCGGCACGTCAGATGAAGTTGGTGAATTGTGTGCCGCCAAGGTCTACAACGGCTTGCTTGTGGTAGCTCAGTATCTCGCCTATGGCGCTCACCGAATATTTCGTGAGAGACAAAGAACTTCTTACGAGTCGTGTAGGAAAACGTCCCATTGGCCGACGAGGGACGTGCACTCACCAAACTTACAGGCATGCTCCCCCATCTCGGGGGAGCATGCTCAAGATTGAAAACGAGTTAATGAAAGCGCTTGAGCCGTCTCCGACAGAGCCGACAGCAAGTAGGATGACATCGAGAGTATCACGCCCTTCGTCAAAGTGTTATCTTTAACACTGTCTCGTTCTCCCATCTTGATCCTGCTGTCCTGTTTCATAGCATCGGAGCAACTTAAACAAAATAGAGCTTAGAGATATGAGAGCTATATTTCCTTTCTCCAGACAAGCAGTGAGCGAGAATACCAGAATATATATATATATATATATATATATATATATATATATATATATATAACTTTCTCAGATTGTTTAGCACGGTATGTGGCAAGATCGAAATACCTCAAGAGAGGGCAGGAGGAGAGGAGGAGCAGCAAAGGACAAGAGGAGGAACATGGGAGGAGGAGAGGAGGAGAGTGGCTAAAGACGAGGAGGAGAGACATACCCTCCTATCATCCCCTCAAGAGCTGAGATCTAATTAGTGTTGCAGGAAGTTGTAAACGTTTTTTTAAGAGACCGTATTAAACTTTTAGTTATCTTTGATGCCGTCACACTGTGCATGCGCACCGCTACACCAGGATGTCGAGTGGAAATTCTGAAACGAGTGTTAGCTGACCGTTTATGGTACAAACCCCAAGTGTTTCTATTCCAATACTGCAGAGCAGCGTATGCAGCACCTCTAACAACTTTATTTCGAAATAACGAAACACTAAATTTGTTGATGTGTATGTGTGTGTGATTCTACCATAGGTATATTAAGAAGTTAAACACAAAATGACTTCTTTAATAAGTCGAGACAAACCAAAAACTTGAATCGGCCATAAAAAACTGAAGATCGAAATATAACACCAACATTTTTGGTAAACCCAAGAGGACATGGGTGTTTTTTATGTTGCCCAGCAAGACGAAACAAGATGCGAATATTATGTTCAAATTTTTACTCAAAAACAGCAATCGCTCCACCTCCCGAGCTGCTTGCAGAGACACTCGAAGTCTCCTGCTAAAACGGAGAGTCTGTCTGCAAAAGGGTCCCGCACAGTAGTCGGTGAGGAGCCACGCGCTCCCTAAGCCGGCCTTTTTTGTAGAGCCAGTCGCAATAGCTGGTTGTTTATCTTTATTGTTCCGTGTTGTGCAAGTGCTTGTAGCCAGTGAGATCGAAATATTAACGCTTTTTATTGCACAACATTTAACCTATTGAAGACAAAGACCAGAGGCAACGGTCAATGACTGAAAAATGGAAAAAAAAAATTCGGCTGTAAAATGAAATATAATGATTCACAGTGTCCTCACCTAGCGGGATGCCCATGAAGGTTTGTTGGGGCGTCCTGGCATCATTGGACACACACAAACAGCTCTATGCTGCGGGGAACACGGCCTACTTCGTTCTGGTTACCGCAAATCAGGCCTGTGCACTAGCGCGAGAGATCGGCGAGAATGCCACGCTAAGTGGGCCGCACTCTGGACTGCATCAGCAAGCTGCTTTCAGCTATTCCAGTATCGACAAAGTTGAAGCCGGGGCAGTGGCGTTACTAAAGGGCGGGGGGAGGGGGGGGCTGTATCGGACTGCCGCTGGTGCAGCGCTCAGGGGGCTGCAGCTGGGCAGTAAAACGGGGGGGGGGGGGCGGGGGCGGGGGGAGGTGTTCCAGTGATGAACGAGCAGGTAGGAGGGGAACGAGTGGGAAGGCGGCAAAGCGGACCCCCACCCCGAGTGCCACTGACCTTAGTTACGTCACTGCGTTGATTTTGATGTCCAGGTGCCCATCCTAACGATTGTTTGCTTCGTTGGTCGGATTGAATCTTCACGATCATTCTTTTTGTTTTATAGCGAGAAGCCAAGCTTTATTGTGGCAGAGGATCCAGCCCTTTCTAACACTTTGCACACAAATATGTACATCTAAAACACGGTGTATTTTTAGACAGTTTATATTATAGGTTCAATAGTTTTAAAGTATGTAGCTGTATACTATACTCTATTTCTGTCAGCTAAAGTTTGTGAAAAACAACTTTGATAAAAATATTTCGCAGGTAGAAGTTTATGAAGCAAATGCACCACGAGAAATGATGTACGACATTCTGAAATGGCTAGGAATCCGCATGGTCTACCGACTATTGTAAAACTCTGTTCGGCTGGTCCAGCTGTTCGCGAAAGAAGAAGGAACTATTAAAGCTGTTTGTATTGCCCATTTGTCCTTCATGCCTGACCGTCGTATAATAATCAATACCAATAACAATAAATAATTTTATTTCCCTTCATTGATTGCGGAGATCAGGAGGAAACCTCGCACTATCGCATGGTATTACGGCCGTCATATTTGTGGTAAGGACTTTACTACAAAAGGAGTTTAAATTTTCTAAAGTGGTGAGTGGAAAAAAAGCAGCATGGTTCGACCGAAAAACTGCATCGCTTGTCTGGATGCAAGCCAAGCTGGCGCAGGTTTAGTTGACTGATGTCGTCATCATAGTAATAATCATGCTGAAAGGGTATTCTGCACACACAACCACAGGTAGCTCTGCGGTGCAAGCACCCCGCGAACGCTGTGGTCGTGGCAGAGGAGGTAGAAATAGTGATATCATCCAGCCCTCGGATACATTGAAAAAGCGAGGTTGTAACACGATAACGCCACCAAGTGACAAAACTTATAATCACAGTACGCTTGGCCCCAAGAGAACCGATGATGCCATGGGCGCAAGCTAGTGCAATTAGTATCCCGAAACACATAGCACCCTCCGACAAATAATTATGAAGCGGTTTCTAGAATGCGTAATTGAGAAGACAAAAAGAAAGCCGTTCACAACTCCCCTGTAACGTCGAATGAAAGCACATCTTTTGAGGAGGAGGAGGGAAGGCTACTAAGTGGAAGGTATACCTCTCCTCCCTCCTTCTCACCTCCTCATCATGCCCTGCAACTCCTCCCTCCGAGCGGCGTCGGCGTGTCTCCGTGGGCGTAATCGTCAGGTCACGTGATCTCGTGACGTCGCGGGTCCCCGTGACCTCACGGGAGTCCACGTGACCACACGGTTAGACCGACGGCGACGGCGACACCGCTCAAGCCGGAAACGGGCACCTAAGGGTTTCGCTCTAAAACAAAATGCAACCATGAACTCAAACTTTAAGCATGTGATTATCATTTTCAAGCACTTTATACTTATTAGTGCCCGTCAGTGCATCTAACTGACAAGGAATTTGAATTCTTGCTCGGAAGCCCGATTTGTATACAGAGTGTGTATTCAATAAACATTCAGTTGAAAGTAGCACTTCGAGTTGTCTTACTTACTCTGTTGTCTTGAGGCGCATTTTTGTCAAACAAGTCATGTACCAACTGGTTATACAGAGACGTATGGCTTTCCTTATGGCTTGCCTTCCCTTTAGAATTCAATAAGGATTCACGTATTTCCATGAACGTGTCTTGAAATCCAACGCGCTGTAGCCGACGATGTTCCCTGCTGATGAGAAGAAAGGTGAATCGCAAGTGACCTGCAGGTAAAACGATTCGGATGTTTTCACTTCTTCGAGGTCGTAAAATTGAAATCGGCCACCAACTCCGATGATCCCATCACAGACTATAATTGGGCTAAGCATCTTGATTTGTGAATTCTTGTGAACTGAGTCGTTGATCTCGCAAGATTTGCGATTCTCTATTGAGCAGGCCCTCATTCCGTTTTGCTTTTATCCAGAATTTTTTATCTTCTACAATTTCTCTCGCTCGTCAGAGGCAACTTCGTTGGCCTTGTTGTTTTACGTTGATTGTGAAACGTTTTATCCAAGCCGTCACATTGAAATCAACTTGATAGATGAACTGTCAGTCCTGCAAGCTCACCAGTTGATTATCTTGAGGTGCAGCGAACTGTAAAAATATTTTTTTTCTTCCGTGAGGTGTTCATTGCATTCTGGTTTACCGTGAATTTGACTCGGCCATGGTGTTTCGAAGCGATGCAACCAGATGGGTCCATTCCACCATGTCGTGCTCCGGACAAATACTTCGGCATAAGTCCCCGTGTTAGGAGGTCTGCTAGATTTTCTGTACCAGGGCAATGACTCCAGTCCCTTGGTTCCGTCAGAGCTTGAATTTCCGTGACTCCATTTGCTACGAATAGCTTCCACCGGGTTGTCGAACCACAAATCCAATACAAGACGATCGTAGTAGTCCATCCACATATATATTGGAAGTCCTTCCATTTTCAACTTGCTTGTGAGGAACTGGGTCAGTCGAGCGCCTATTAATGCCCCCATGAGTTCTAGTCGCGGAAGAGTCAACCGCTTAAGGGGTGCCACTCTCGATTTCGTTATTAATAAAGAAACCCCTTGCCACTTTTTTTTTATGTCAGGTATGCTACGGCTCCGCATGCTCTGGTACTGGCGTCACTGAAAACATGTAACGCCTTTTTTGTTTCGTCTTTGGAGAAATCGAAAGCAATGAGTCTTGGGACCGCGATGTTTTTCAATGGAGTGAGGTCTTTACGCCATGCGTCCCACCCTTCGTAAAGGTCAGAAGGTAATGTCTCATCCCAATAAACTCCTCGCTCCAATAGCTGTTGGAACAGAATTGTTCCAGTCGTTATTGCAGGAGCCAGCAGTCCAATTGGATCGAAAATGCGAAATGATGCTTTCAATAGCAAAGCGTTTGTTGTCCTCTCTTGAGCACAGAAAGTTGATGAGAGAAGTGAGATCGAACTTGATCATGTCTGTAACGTGCTTCCCAACCAACACCTAAAACTTTCGTTGAACCAACCAGTTCGGTTAGTTTCTTTTGTCCAGAACTTTCTTTCCTCAATTCTTCTAACTATCTTGGATTCTTTGACTTCCACTTTCGAAGATTCATTCCTGCCCTTTTCATTATCTTCTTTGCTTCTATCGTGAAAGGACTTAAAGCTCTTTTTAGATTTTCCGCGCCCGTTATTAGGTCATCAACATACAGGTGGTCCTTTAGAATTTTCGTGGTATGAGAAATCTTTTTTTCCATTAGGTCTGACTGGTGTCTTACCGTGGGTGCCAGGAGAAACGGACTTTATGTTGCTTACCGTTTCTTGTGGTACTGTCATACCACGAGAAACGTAATGCATCTCTGTCTTGCTCCGCCAAGGTGACTATGCGAATTTTCCTTCTCGATGTCAGCGGTTACTGCAATGTTGTGCGTACGAAACGCGATCAGTACGATTGATCAAGTGAGGGTTTACAATTTGCTCCGCTGGACAAGACGTCGTTCAGAGAAAGTTCCCCTGTGGCGCTAGAAGACGCGTCAAATACGACCCATAACTTTGTTGTTTGTCGGTCCTGCCGCACAACCGATTGATGTGGCATGTAATATACTGAATTGCCGGCTTCCTCTCTATTTACGACCTTTTCTGCGAAGCCATTTACAAAGTATTCCCGAATGGTGGTGTCGTAGTCCATTATAAACGCTTTGTTTTTTATGAGTCATGCGGTTAATGACCTGAGTCGTCTTTCTGCATTCTCCTTGTTGTCGTTCAGCGCTTCAACTTGATTATTCCATGGCAGGAGAACCTCAAACCGTCCATCTTGAAATTTTTCTTTGCTCTGAAATTCTTCGAACAGTAGATTTGCTTTTGGTCGGTGACTCTTTTGCAGTTATCCCAATGTGTTCCAGTTCCCAGAATGACCGCAGCTGTGCAGGTATGTCAGTTATTTCAGCTGTAGTCACTTTCAATGCTACTGTAATTGATGAGTATATACCAGTAGACAAAATTGAGGACATGGAACCTTGTAGGATCCAGCCAAAGATAGTGTCGACGGCCATCAGCCCTTTTCCCAAGCGCTTTACAATTCCACTTACTACTTCCCAGTAATAGTCAGCTATGATTCGAAGACTGATGCCTTTCTCACATTCCTTGTTGATTGAAAGCGGTATCCGCAATGAGCATGCCTTCAGGTATGCTCAGCGCTACCTCTGGTGGTGCGGCGATAATGTCGGCACAAATCTCTGGGACTTCTAAAGCTTCAATGCGTACATTCTTTCTGCTGCATTGATTGCGCAGCCTTACACTGTCAGTTCGGAAACGGCTATTTCGGCGTGAAAAAGTGCCTCTTTTTTAACGGCTACTCATGGCGTTACATGTCACGCCGATATTGGCGTTACAAAAGTCACGGCAATATTGACGTTACTTCTTTAGAGCCGTTTAGGGTGTTACCATTTTAGTTTGGTAATGGCTATTTTGGCGCGAAAAGGTGTCACTTTTTTTGACGGCTATTCGCGGCGTTACATATCACGCCAATATTGACGTGGCTTTTGTGACGTCGTTTGGGCGTTAAGGGCGGCTGACACTTCTAGGGTTAAATTGACGTAAGAAATGTGACCCCTTGCAACGGCTGATAGCCAACTGGTCGCAATGAAAATTGGTGTTACAATCAAATATACCGTTGTGCGTATATACCTCTTCTCAAAAGCAAGACGGCGACATTCGATGTCTAATCTGTTCAAAAATGCTAATCTCCGTAAACGCTTTCGAACCCGAAATGCAAACCGCAAAGGGACAGATGACTCAAGTATTACCCCCGCGTGCTTATGCGCTTCTTGAGCAAAAAGACATCACAGCCTCTTGCAATCGCTTGTTTCTTTTCTATGGCGGTCGGAGCACAAATAAAAGACTATATGCAAAAATCATATGCCAACTCGAAATAAACTAACAAGAGTCGAAAACGAGAATAACTGAATTTCAAGTGTTTATTGCGGACATTGGAAAAAAAAGTTTCAATCCCATGATTAGTGGTGACAGTGGGGTACATCACGGCAATTTCGTTCTTTATATTTATGAGATGCTTAAGCCTTTTGTTTTTAAGGGTGAACAGAATGCAAACAGGAAACGGCGTTCTATTTCTTAAGAAGGTGGAGTTTCTGAAGGATGTTGCGGAGCCTCAAAATAATCCAGCGAGATTCAAAGTTTTCGGCGGGTTTAAGCACAATTTGTAAATTTTAAAAACAGCCATACGCTCCCTAAAAACTGAAGACACCCATGGCGTTTGCAGGCGCGCGACCACAGTATAAAGCACAGGCCGAACGGAGATGCAACGTTCCCACTTCCACTGGAGCCACCTGTCTCTCTCAAAAACTCCTGACAGTCGCAACCTTCATGGCGACAATGGCCGCGCACTACGCCACGAATGTCTGCGGACGCGAAAATCGCAGCGTAACTCTTCCTTCCGGTCCAGTAAGTTCGGAGACAAGGACAATGGCGAGGCACCGAACCCGTATCCGACACTCCGTTGCGCGTCTTCCCGTGGCGAAAAAAGAAGCCATGGGTTAGTCCAAAAATCGCCGAGTCGCCGACTCCCCGGCCCACTCCTTCCCCTGAAAAAGTATAATGGAGAGGTCCCTCTTAACAGGTTCCGTCATGTTAGCCTTCGTTAAACCGAGTGCTCTCGCGCCAGACCTTCAAGGTCAACCGTGCTCGGGCCCCGGAACCGGCGCTTTGTCGGTTTGTTTTGCTCGTAACACTGCCAACGCACCCTGCCTCCGGCGAGACCCGAACTTTAAAATGGCACGTTGTACAAGTTCGTTGTACAAGTACTTGCACAAGTAATTAGCCGTTACTTGTTCCATCGGCGTTACATTATCAGCGGTGACAAACAGCTTGTAACGCCAATGATGTGAGGAGCTCTTAATGTCACGGCTATAAATGATGTAACACCAAAGTGGTCTAGGATGACGTGGAAACTCTGCACTGTCATAGCTACTTTCAGGGTCACTCTCTTGTCATGCCGAAATCCACTGTATGTCACGCCTAAATAGGCTGTAGCCGTTTTATTAGCCGTTACCGGACTAAGAGTGTAGTTCCACTCTTCGACTTTTTCTTGCAGCTCTTGCTGCGCCTTCTCCAAAGGTAAAGATGCGTGAAGTCTTCCTCTCCAGAACATTCAGGGTGAAGTTTCTCACCGTGATGTTCTCTCTGACAAAGTGCGTTGACTTCACCCATTAATCAGGAGCCGAACCAACGTACGGTCTCTTTCCCTTCTGCCCACGCTTTTGCTGATTGAAAAAGCGCCGTAGAGTCCTCTGTTTTCGTTATCAGTTGCCTTTAGAAAGGACTGGAGCACATTTCCGGTAGGGGACTGCATTGTTACCTTCTATTGAGGGCTTGTTCAGAGTTTGCATTTCCAATGCATTGTAAGTTCGGGTCGCACATCGTTGTTGCTTGTCTTCTGGAACAATTAGCCGACTTTAGCCACCTTGCGCTTTTGCAATTTTTCGCACAATGGTTAGGTTTAGTGCATCGAAAGCAACGATTCTTCCTTTTCCAGGACTCCTTTCTGTTGGTCCAGTGGTGTACGTCACCGAACAGAAGAGGCACTGTTTTATGTTGGTATTCTAGTTCGAGGTCTGATGGCACAGCCTGGCACAGGGCAACTGTTAGAAGGAGTGTCCTATAGGTGGTTGAAGAGATACCAAGTGCATTGAGGCTTCGGACTCCTGTCTCAACTTCGTCAAACAACAACCTGAGCTTCTCCACGTTGTGAGAGTTGCTAACTGTTTTTACTGCCAGTAACCGTGACATGTGTTCTTCTATGACCAGCTCTTTTTTCTCGAATCTTGTTTTCAGGATGTCCAGTGCAACGGTGTAGTTTTCAGATGTCAGTTGTAAGCCCTCAATTGTTGTGCCCTTTAGCTGTAAGGTAATTCTTCAGGTTTTAAACTTGTCAATTGCAGACAGAGAGACATTTTGGTTAATTGTAGCATCAAACTGGTCCCAGAAACCTTGTCATTACTGTATGTCACCCGTAAATTTTGCAATTTACAGCTTTGAAAGTTTGACCGTTGCGTGTTCTTGACTGATGTGCCGTGGTGGTCTTGAACTTGCGCCTGGCTTTGAGGTGTCCAACGTCATGTTAGTCATTGGTTCATGCTCTTTTGGTTTCTGTAGGACCTTTGTTTTCGTTGAGCTATTTATTTCGGCATAGCCTACTGCGCTTACCATCCCCTGTTCGAGCGTGTCATTGATGGTGGCTCTCTCAATCTTATCGTCGATTTCTTTTAATGCAGATTCTTTGAGTATCAAGATGTTAAGCTTTTCTTCCAGCTCCCCGATGGACGCTAGTTCCATGCCCAGTAGAGTGACGATTTCGGGAATGATCCTGCTGGTCGCTGATCGAAAGACGGTTCTTCTGCTCTTGAGTTGATCGATGCGCGGCTGGCATTAGTTGTTCCATTTTTGTTGAGGTAAGTCCGCTCGGGTGATCATTGGGTCTTACGATAGATGTTCCAAGTCCTTTCTTACCTTTCCTTGACTCAGCTTACCCGCGGGTTTCGGCACCAATTTTGTTTCGTTTCTTTGTTAAGAGGATTAACTGTAGCGCAGTTTGGTTAAGAAGGACGGCTTTATAGCGCAATATTCACATGTTCGTTCTAGTTGCCGCCGGAGTCACCATCGATCGCTCTGTTCTCGTCGTCGTCCTCGTCTATAGTTCAATATTTTGTCACTTCTTTCTTTTGCAGCAATTACTCAACACCCCCTGACCCTCTTGAGGGGGGTCACGTGACCCCTACTCTCCGACCCGGGTGTCAGGAAGCCCCCTGACCCCCTGAGGGGGGTCAGCGTGACCGCGCGGACGTTTCGGCATGGTGCCGAAACATCACCATGACGAAACGTCGCCGCCGTTACGCCGACGGCGACGGCGATGGTGACGGCGGCGCCACTCAAGCCGGGAAACGGGCTCTTAAAGGGTAACTGCAAAGAAAAAAAGTGTGTTTTAAACAGCCTAATTAGGACAAGCATGTCACAAAACAATTTTTCCGCCAAAAACAAAATTTCTTACAGCAATATTTATTGCGCAGGACTGATTTTAGTTTGCGGCTATTTCACCCGTTTTGAATCGCGCGCCACAAAGTTGCTATTATACGTCACAGAGTAGCTGCTATACGTCACGGAGTGACGTATACCAGCCACTCCGCGGGCGTCGAAAGAGCGGGAGTTTCAAATGCGGAGAGGTTCGGACTCCGACTAAATTACGTCCTGTGGCGTAAATATTGCTAGAAAAAAATTGTTTTTTCGCGGAAGATTTGTTTCGTGACATGCTTGTCCCAATTAGGCTGTTTAAAAAAACTTTTTTTCTTTGCTGGTTCTATAAGGGCTGCGCTCTAAAAGTAAAACGTATGGGCGAGTACTCAACAAGTAGACTCAAACCTACAGCTGGTTCCATTAGGCACATCGTCACCTGGGACACTTTTTGTTTTCCCAAGAACTTTCTATGATGTTCTTTCGAGACTCTAAAACCCTGGATGTGCCCGACACACGGTGCCCCGAAAATTTGCAAATCGCGTTGTTCTTGAGTTCTGTTACGATGGCGATGGCGATGCTGCGATGTTCGTTGGTTTCGAGCACAGTGGTTACGATGGAAACTCATTTGATGAAACCTGTATGTTCCTGTTTTGGTAGGCTTACATTTGAACTTCTAAACATTAAAAAAACTCTTTTAACGTTTATGTAATTATTTGTAATAAAGCATGCTGGAGTTAAATGTGTACTAAACTGAAGCTTCGTCTGGCTCGGATTCGTTTTATTTCAACATGGCGGTGACAATCGTTCTTTGTGCCATGCTTGACCTATTTTTTGTGCATTGATAGTCCTTTTTGGCCACCTCCTGCGATACGCATCATCCGCATCAGTCACAAGCATGCTGTCTAAGTATTGTGTGCCCCTCGAATCGTGGCTTGGATGTCGTCGGCACCTACAAACCCGTCCGCGAGCCTCACGTCATGTGCTTGGTTTCTTTACGTTTCCGGCGACGAATCCCCCAGCCCTGGCCTCGCCCCTACAGGACCTAGGTGGTGAAACACAATCTCCGACAGCGCGGCGTCTTGGAATGCGATTACTACGATCAGTGGCTCTTAAAACCTGAGTCGCCCCTTTCAATTGCGAGGCTTGTGTG
>JAZHYW010000138.1:0-48165 GCA_037355805.1 Ixodes ricinus
GGCGGTATCGGCCTGCCGGGATACTGATACCGGCCAGTACCGGAAACGCCCCAAGGGGCGACATCGGCCGGGCCCAATGCCGGAATCCGGCCGGTACCGGGAACTTATTGGGAAACCGGGATGCCGGGAATACGGGACGTTCCCAGTGAGCTCCCGACACAGATCCCCGGCATGGAACCGGTGGTACGGTAGGAAACCATCAGTGTGCCAGCGTGTTTCCGGGTCAGAGCCAGTCCAATTGCGGATTAGCCCCAGCGTAATAACAGATCAGTGCCAGCGTAATTGCAGGTCAGTGCCTGCGCAATTGCGGATCAGCACCAGCGTATTTGTCATTCAGTGTAACCAGCATAGAACCACTAGAATGCTAGCTGTGTCAGGCTTTAAATCCCAGGAATGAGATCCTACTGCATTTAAATTTTGAACAGCTAGCTTCTCAGTAGGTCAAATTCACTTAAATGTGGAAATGCTAAATTTCTCAGTCCGAACTATTTTATTGGTTTTCATATCTTTTATAGGTGCTGACTGTTTTTAACATGTTTTTCGAACTTGAACCGAAACAAGCCAGTTTAGTATTTGTGGAATTTTAAGAAACAATTCTGTGTGAACAATTGACTTTCTCGATGTAAACAGTATATACTCATGGCAATTATTGTATACATGTTGAGTTGACATGTCCCATTCATCTGTCACCCAGATGCATATTGTGGGTAGTACAAGAAGGGAACATGCAAATTTTTTACCGTGACGTTCTTTATTGTGACTCGTGCATCCATAGCAGCTAGCTCCTCAGCCAGAGGTCCCTCATCGTCAAAGGCGGTTGGAACCACCAGTGGAGTGTCCGTCTTTATAACTCTATTGCCCCTGCCCACCTCCCTGCCTGCCAGCCACGTCTCCACCGCGTCCATGCTGCACCCTTGAGTGCGACTTGTATGGCACCTGTAAAGAGAATTGCCAGATCACACAGATTAGTTGAGGGATAGGGAAGCCAATATCTTGGATACTAGCTACACACAAGGTGCTGTTCACACACCGCAGTTTGTGAGCGTTTCCTGTGTAAATATAGGTCCCTCACCTAACCTGCAATTCAAAGGTGACAGAAAGAGAGCACCACAGAAATGGAGATTCTGGGTTTGGCTATCACGCTAAGGTGCAGATTCTATGGAGGCACATGGCTATTTCATGTAACATCCTGTTGATCTGAAATGGGGGCGAGACGGGCGGGGCGCAGAGATGAGTGGCTCAAAAGAGGGCAAAACTTCCTCAACTGACACTCTAACTGACAGTCTACAGACCAAGGCCTCTAAATGGTCTTCATTAGTTTTTCAACCTGAAAACTAACAGGATAACAAGACAAAACCAACAAAATCTTTTTTCACAGTTACTTCAAAACGCTGCTTTTCAGTATGAAGGTTCCAAGAATGCTAACACTGGAGTTATTCATAACAAAAAATGCAAGTCGAATTAAAAAAAAAAAAAAAACGACAGGAACTGACGACTTAAATTTTGCATACTGCGAGGCTTAAAAGGAAACTGAAGCTGTATTGAAGCTGTTATCTATTTGAGGAAGAACACCAAAATCGTCTTGATTTGGCCTCCAGGATCACGAATATCGAGTTTATTTTTTCAATCTGGTGCACGGAGGCTGCAGAAATTAATATCTAAAGTACCGCCGAAGCCCCACCTTCCTGACGTGTGACGTCATACAAGGAGTTTTTGGAATTTCTGCTCTCGCTCATCTTCAGCTCCTGTTAAACCTATGCACATAAACTCTTGCTACTTTTAAAAAAGGTCAGAAATAGACGTCACGACTGGCGTCAGTGTGGAAAAATACAACCGGCAAGGTTGAAATTGCACGCGCTGCCCACACGAGCGACACGTGCTTGGCGCCCCAAAGATCCTAGTACGCCGTCACGACTGGGCTGAGGTTTTTCGTGTCTTCTCGCGTCTAGTTACACCTTTGCGGAAAACGAAAGCGATATTCAGATTCACAGGACAAAAATACGCCAAAAGTCACCTCTCTCTTTTTTTTTTTTTTCAAGAAGTGTTTTAGCTTTCTTTTAACTGTCAACATATTTCAAAGATTTTGCTTGTCTATTGAGCTCCGATAGAGATACCATCAATTTAATAGCTAGTAATGAATATCCATTACCGATGACCACCTTGCACATCATGGCGTCCTTGAACCTTGACTTTCCACGGTAGCCCAGGAGGGAGAACTGCTCCTGGACTTGCTTTGAGAACAGGCGTCCCACCATCTCTCGCACCACCTTTTGCAGGTTCTTGCCGTCTCCTAGAGACATGAGCTGCTCCACCTAGAAAGACAAAATGTGTTCTCAACATGTCAATAAAGTTATTGACATGCAGATACAATGGTATAAACATGTCTCAAGTAAGAGAATGTGAATGCCCAGGTAAATGCAGCAAGCCACACTCTACATGCATCAAAATGTTACAATATTTACTGGAGAGAGAATAAAAAATGTTTGAATATAAGGCAACTCTACCTGTCTTAGATGAAACCAGAAAGATTAAAATATTTCCCTCCATACTCCGCTAAATATCATTAGTCAGTCACATTCGTTGCATCGTTCAAACTGTGCAAACGTTTTGATGGATTATCTTTGCTCACCAGCATCCACTCAGTAATTTTAAAAATGTATGTGGTTCTCAAAACAGTGCATTCAAGACCCTGCGCATCTTGAATTTGTTAAGGCTTAGTGTGCCGGCTAGTCACCCTGCAAATTTATTGCCTATTTTACGACTTTACGAAGACTGGAATTGAAAAAGGCATAAAAAGCTGGAATTGACCAAAACCGTCTTCATAGTCGCATAAAATGGCAACAGCAGCACAGTGTGAGTAGTTTTTTTTCCATATTTTTGTTTAGTGCTCACTCAGTGGTGGCCCTGTAGGTCAATGAACCAACTTACTCAGCTCAAGCCCGCCACATGTAATAATCGCTTCTGTGACTACCGCATGGTATGCCTGGAGACAAAGCTACGCATGCACTCACACTCCCTGAATAAGTGGCAGATGCAATGACAGTTACTCTTTCACCTTGGAAAATTTATTTGCTCTCATAGGGTGACCTTTGGTTAGGACATGTTAACATCTCATTTTGGAAATGCACTACTTATGTGAAGTAAAGATGGAATTGATTAAAATTTATCCGGCAACCCTTTACAAATTCGTTTGGGCATACACATATGGTGGGCACGCTCAAAAGCGATTTTGGACAAGGCTAAAAGTTATTTTCAAGCATGTACCTTTACTTCTGTACAGATGCCAAAAGAACAGATGAATTCATCGCCTTAAATATATAGATCTCTTTACTATAGCCTCAAGTGAGAACAGGAATAAAACCAAAGAAGCCCAATATATACTACAGCATCTCGATCCTTCTGCCAAGCAAGCGTTAAACACAAAAAGCATGGAGGCGGGTTTGTGCATGTTCCGCACACATACTCACGGCGAGAGTTGTTGCAGGTGCGGAATTTAACTTCTAAGGATAAAACGGGCAGAGGTGTCATAGGAAATCAGCATGATTTATGATTATTTGCAGGCAGACATATTGTAAGCACCCAAAGGCAAATGTGTCGGGCGATTTCAAATCCCCCGTTGTGAAATGTTTCACTTAAAAAAATTTCAAGAAGCGGCAGTTGAAAAAGACTTAATATGCCGTTCAATGAGGATGCACATAAAGGCCTCTTGTCTACACAACCTTCGGGTGGAAAAAACTGTTAAAAAATGTAACGACGCACAAACACTTAATTTTTGGTGGCCACCGTCCAGCATTTCTCCCTTCAGTAGCCTCCGTGAAACGCAGTTTAACAATTGCAGAAACTATACGCAGGCTACTAAAGCTGACTTGCAAAACGTGCAACTGGTGTTGCGTCATTTTACACAATTGTATCGCAGGGTTCAGTTTAAGGATGCCCCTTACAATAAATAGCCTTCCAACTTGCATTGGCTGTGTGTGCACTCTGCTGTCATAAATAACAGAAGGCCCGTATAACAGAAGGCCCGTGCACTCTGCATAAATAACAAAAGGCTCATTTTTAATTTGCCACCGACTGTGCTTAAAACACAGTTTGGGTGGGCGTCTATTTGAAATATTAGAGTAAAAGGCTTCAGTGCACATTTCAACCCCACTCAGATAACCCGAGTTTAACCACAAAGTAAGAATCACAGCCTTATACCCTTCAATACTGTGAAAAAGAGGACACATAAATACCGGCAGTGTCCTGTTGGTGAAGTTCTTCACCTGCGCTTCTGCAGCACAAAACTGTTCGATGTTCCTGAGAGGCATCAGGAACAGCTCGGGTGGTTCAGGCCTGGCCAGTTCCCTGGGCCTTGCCTGCTCTCCCTGGTACATGAAAGACACCACGTGCCTGAGCACCTGCCCAACAGACTTGCAGTTCCCTGTTCTGCTGCTGTAGGTGCCCATGCTGGATGTGCAGGTCTATCACGGCCTTAGCAGCTGAGCGTCGAAGGCTGCAAGATAAGCAAGGCATAAGAAAGCATTACCCATTTTGCTGATCAACATTATGCACTGATGATGGGAAGAAACTTTTTCAGAAACTTGGGTTTCGGGAAGTTTCAGAGGAACGCTTGAACCTTCAGGTGTTTCGGATGGGTTTGGGTAGCTTTGGAACGGTTGCCAGACACAGTGAGAGTGTTTCAAATTTTTGTAAAAATTTAAGAGCCGTTATAATTTGTACGCAATATTCATAAATATAATAAAAACATTTGTGTTCATCAAAGAACCTTTCTGAAAGGGAGACACGGCCCTAATTTTTGGAACTTCACAGTTTTGCATTGTATGGTCAATAATGAATGCTCCCACAAAGTTTTATGATGTTTTTTGACAATCAAAGCAAATAAAAACAATATTGATTTGTCAACGACGCACGCGAGACGCGCTGCGCTTGGCTGCGAGAAGCACCAGTTTAATAATTTGATATATAGGTCCGTGGCTATTAGGCCTAGCACGGTGCCTGTACCCTTGTTGGAAATGCCATTTTTTGGGCTTTCAGGGCCGCCTTTTTTTTAAAACTATCATCCGTCTAAGAATGGGAGAGAATCCCGTAAAGAACATTTGCCCTGGGATAGAAAACAAAACTCTGGCTGCAAGCGGCTGCTCTGTGGTCACATGATACCTCACACCTAGGCATATGACACTTTAGAATGAATTGGCACTTCCAAGTGAAGCATGGGTCGTCAATTGCGTCCCTTGTTAAATAGCAGAAGTTCCCAATACAACTCTGTTTTCTATCGTTTCACTCGCAGCATACAGTGAGTAACAGATGATCCACCTTTCTTCGGTTCTGGTAGCAGACGACGCGACGGAGTCTTGTTTCCCGCAGCAAATGACACTCTGGGGCAGACAAACCCTCCCTCTTTACTCACGTTAGCAGGCGACATGTCTGATAAAGAAATGTCAGTTCCTTCAGTACAAGCCTGCCGAGATCTCAATCTCACCAAACACCAAAATCTGGCCATTGGTACAATATTTCAACGTACAAACACAAGCTGCACAGCACGGCGCCGAAGCGAACTTGCTGCACATAAAAACAAGCCTCTAAGCTGTCCGTCGAACCTCTCCAGAGTAGTACACCACCCTGGCCGTTCTTGGCAGCATGCAATGTTTTCTGGCAGCATGCAATGCTTTCCCACAGCATTACGTGAAAGTTTTGTGACCAGTAGCGTATTGAAGGACTCGGTCACTACTGTAAATGTGCATGTGTCACAACGAAGATTGTGGAGCTAGCTAAATTGAGCAACTGCATGCAAGCTAATGTGGTCAAGCATGCTAACAGAGGGCAGATCAAAAACGTGTGCTAGCACACCATCAGGAGTTTAGATGAAAAGGAACAGTACAATACTTACTGCATTTCTGCAAACTTGATGCTCTGAATGAAGGCCAGTCAGGGTCTGGTGCTTGGCCCGCTCACACACGAGACAAGATGTCCGCCCCAGACATTTTGCTTGGCCTCACGCCGTTGTTTCATACTCACGTCGAACCACAACAGTGGGACGGGCGCCACCGTTATTTCGTCATTCTCTTCGATGAATTGTACTCCTCGCCGCTAGAATGAAAAGCGTAGTCAGACATGATGTTCATTCAAGTTACATCACACTGTCACATCTTCGCAACCTTTAGCATACGTTATAATAACTTAATTGCTAAATCCCCAAGCACGGCCACAATGAAACACAACGACGTCGCATTCCGGTATACGCCAAGTAATAGAAGTAGCGGTAAAAGAGAAACAAACGGTGCTCATTGTGCGTAAAGGTCTGTTTACACCATGCTTTGTAGCTTTTTACTTGCAACGGTTTCATGATACCGAGGTTTCGCGCGAGTAGCTTATTTACATCCAGTTTTTCAAGCAACGGCAATGGCGTTTCGACTATACTCCGTTCATTCTTAAGCTGAGACTAGAAGCTCAGCCTTCAACGCGAGCTTTCCGCCCTTGCTAACACAAGTGCGAATGAGCAGGCACGCGCAACCAAAGCACTGCAGAAGCCAGAGAGCTCGCGCTGAAAGCGGAGATTCTAGTCTCAGCTTAGGGGCGAACGGAATATACATTCCTTGCATATAACAACACGCTAGGTAAGGACGGGGCCTCGTGCCATGCTGGTGGTGGACTTCACAACGCGTGGATGCGCTTACCAAGGCGTAGGATGCCGCTAACTGCCTGGACATACAGCCAGTACGTGCGGAATTTTTCAGCATTGGTGCGATTGCGCTATGAGCAGAAAGTTTCAATATGCCGTTAAATTATAATGCAAAAAAAAATGTTGTGTCGCAAAAAAAAAAAAAAAAAGTTGTATTGCGCGCAGCAAAATTTGACGAGCGGCTCTAGGAGTCGCCTGTAGAAAAATTGTTACAACTTTGCGAAGTATGGTAAACAATGCAAGGTTCCCGTCATAATCTAAACCCTGATGGAAGGATAAATAAAATAACGGACAAGCGTATCGCGGACGGCACAAACCGATGCCCCGGCAGCGGCGTCTTGGCGGCGCGGTCGCCCCCGGAGACCGCCTTGATCTCCGGAAACCGCGCTGCGCCAGCCACCAGTGCTAGGACACCCTATCACCCCCCCCCTCACGGATTACGGCCGACGATGGGAGGACGAGCTAGCGGGACGGTGAGACGACGCTCCTGACGCCCGACTCCTCCTTCTATTGCTATCTTCTCCCCCACTCACCCCCACTTTTCTCCCCTCACCCTACCCCAAGAGTCAGTGATAAATGCCCCTAGCGCGCGTACACGGTTGACTATTTCCTATTTCCCCTCCCCCTCCCCCCGTCCCGCCGCCGCCGCCGCCGCCGCCCCCCCCCCTCCCTAATTTCACTTCAACGCTTACAACACACGGAGGCCGCCGCCGACCGAAAGCCGTCTCCCCGGGGTCGCGGCGACACTCGTCCGCACTCAACCGGGCAAAACCGAAACGGCGCGATGCAACGAAAGGCAAAGGGCATCTACACCACGGACGGGCAAAAGCCGATGCACAAACGTGCGCGAACGTAAACGGTAGAAAAGTGCCGTCGCTCGTCACTATCAAATAATCCGCGGCCTCATCCCTTTCCTGCTACTCGTACTTTTCCTTACTTGACGGCTACTCCGTCTCGCGGGACATGCCGACGAAACGATCATGGAAATACGGCAAAGGGCCGTCAACACCGTCGAGTCAACCACCAGCATGGTGCGTACCGGCGTTGTTGAGCGGAAGTCGGTTCACTAGGCCTAGGTACGACCAAACCGACAGAACACGAACATCAAAATCAAAGCACGGGCGGTAACTTCGAGCGATTTCTGCCCCGCATAGATTTACATGTAGCGCTTTCACTCGCCACCACGGTCAGATACAATTTTATAACACTGGAGCCACCCTACTGACCGTACCTGAACCATGCCGCGAACCACGCCAACGCTGAACGTCTCGCTCGCCATTCTTGTTTGCTTACCTGGATTGGATGCTGGATCGGCTTTCTAGCAAAGTCTATCAACAGCTGGCTGGATGCTGGATGATGTCTGTTCTACGAAGTCGCAAATATATAATTGTGCTGCTGTCCTACTCCAAAAGTAAAAAAAAAAAAAAAAAAACGGGGACAGGAAGGAATACACCATATTTCGACGAAGTACACTCTGGTAACTAGTTGGCCACTCAGTTTCGGTTTCGATTGAGCAGCTTCCTTTCATGCTATCACGCCGTGACCGAATGCGCCGCTTGCGTTTTTGATTATCTGACTTTTCACGAATGTACAATACATTCATTCTCGAACGATACAAAACAAAACCTGGCGCAATTTCCTTGGTTCCCGAAACACCGCATATTGTGCGTGCGTGCACAAACGTAGTAAGACGTAGCTTAGTCACCTCACCGACGAGTGCATCTTTGAGCTTAATTTCAAGAATCCCGTCTAGTACCAGTGAACTACAACTGAAATTTGGTCACCTTGAGTCTTACACGTAATTAATTTCCATACGTCCGCTTTTTGTTACTTCACTGGGCGAAAAGCAAGCCGCAGCCTCACAGGAGTATCAAAGTTGAGCCCAGCGTTGACGTATGAACGTGTAAGGAAACACAATAAATTCGACCTCACTACTGCACGAAAATTATTATGATGTCTTCCTCGTGTCTGCATATATCGCCCACTCAAATTTTACGCTGATAGGAGATTAGGTTGTCGCAAACGCTGAGGTCGGCTAGCTACGACGGAGGCTCTAACAAGCGTCTCCTGCTCTTCGCTAAGCCTTTTTGGACGAGCTTTTACTGACGCCCAAGATCTGTGTCTGAAGGGTGTGTCTGAAATTATCTCGGCATAGTCAGTCAGGAAGAAAGAAAACACATAAATATTACGGCCATTAGCAACCGTCAAACGCGCTTTGAATAATTTCGCTCCTTTGGCACACCGCATAGAGGTTCACGCCCGTCCGGCGCACGTCCGGTGAACGGTGCGACATTCTTCACACAATTGCTCGACTTTTGCTTTCTTAAAACGGTTTGTATGTGGGAATGTGCCTATATCATTGCAGAAAACTTTTATGTGTGTACGCGATGTTGAATATTAGTGGAATGCAAGCGGGTGTGGACTTAGCTTCGTGCAGTGCTGCGGGTCAGTACAGATAAGAGATAAGAAGTGTGTTCAAATTGAGCTTTTCAATGGCGCCTCCAAGTTTCACCTCACGTACTCAGGCGTATTAAGAAAAACTGTAGTTGCAAAAAATTATATTTCGTCTATGGACGCGCAAAACAAACGAACTTCCCGACCAGCTGTAAGGGTGCGAGCTCGATGTAAGCAAACTTATTGGTCGTTACCGCTTGTTGACTCGTACACAAGCAAGATACCCGAGCTACGCAACGTCGAGATTCCCAGCACTGGCTCGTTCACATATATCTCGAAACGCTAACAGAAAGGCTCGATCGTGTACAAAAATACAACAAGCATGTGTGAAGACAAGCTATATGTCTCCGGTTTACGTTATAGCTTCGAGGCCTGGCCATTTAGGTTAGTTTAGAGACCAAAAATGATGCTCTCGAGACCAGAAAACGTGAGATCACGGCCATTAATAGTCCACGCTCTCTGTATAATCTCTTGTCAACCTCTCGATCGAAACCGAAACCATGCCAATCTCCTCCCTGGCCAACTAGTTCCCAAAGTGCAACGCGCGCCGTGTTGCATGCAGGGGTTTATGGAAGGTGTCCATAGAACCCCCTAGCAGTGGTAGCGAGAAGCAGATCTGGTTTTAATCATAGAGTACATTGTAACAACTCTATGGCTTTAATAAACGCGTAAGAGTTAAATGTAGTGACCCTTTCTGGTTGAAAATAGGGTGCACATGATGTTTCGATTATGATCATGCAGAAAGATGTAAGAAACGAATGTGCCGCCCAAACTGTGCCTTCCTCGGACAGACCGCTCGGACCCGGAGTAGTTCTCCGCGCAGCCTTTTTCGGGGGAGTACGATCTGTAGTCACTCGCAACATTTCAGTTTCGTTATCAACGTTGTCGCGGGGGAATGAGGGAGTTTCGCTGCTTTTTCGTTTCGATTGCTGGGTGGACTCTCTTGCTGTGCTTGCTTTCGTTCCTCTTGTCATGACCGACTGGCCCGAGCATACTGCGGCGATGACATCGTTGCAGTTAATTTCGGGAGGTCTAATAAAACGCAGTAGCAGCGAAATCAGCGACAGCGACGAAGATACCAGCTTAGCTCCAGTTCGAGTGACGACGACGCAGCCGTTCTCGGCGAAGTCTTTGCCGACTCATTCACCTTGCCAGCGAAGAGGCCCAAGATATGGCGTTACGTCGAAGACGTTGTGCGCGCCTATTCGGATGAAGAGCTGGGTATTTCGTTTGCGAGAAGACAATACGCCAAATATTCCGCAGGTGGAACTCGCCTTCGGAGATGACGGTCGCTTTACGGCATACGTGTTTGGTATTGCTTAACAGACCCTTTGCAAAACGTACAGCGCCACGACGGCAGGGAATTTTGGGAACCCTCGGTACAGATCACGCGCACGCGCTTTCTCGTTGCGCCTCCGCGACTGCGCGCGCGTCCCGGCAGCTACCGCCAGCAGCCGTTGCAGCCATCCCGCCGAGTCGTACGTCGTTGCCGGCGTACCGTATCTGTGGCAGCGTAAAGGCATCACGACAGGTGAACTCATTTCAACACGTCATTCGTCGTAACTTACCTTCACGTATTGAAGTGTCACCGAATCCATTTAGTTTGCACCGCAACCGTCGCAGGTTGCGGGCGCGGGCTTTTGGGATTTTTGCAAAGGGTCTATTGCATCCTACGGGTCGTACAAAAGTACTTGTAGTTGTCTTCGACAAAGCGTTGGTGCAGCAGACGACAGAGCCGGTACAAAGGAGAGGGATGAGAAAGGGGCAGCCGTCGGCTCGTCACTCGCCCAACTCGGCTGCTCTGTTGCCGTGGTAACCTGTGCCTGCTCGCGTATGCCACGTGGTAGCGGGAGGCGGGGCCTACCGAGGACTCCCATTATTTGTCGCGCGGCGCTCGTGGGCTTTTGAGGTTTTTGCAAAGGGTCTATTGCATCCTACGGCTCGTACAAAAGTACTAGTAGTTGTCTTCATCAGGTTTATTTAACTGTAAGGAAAAATAAATACTGTCTCAACGTCGGGGTCACCATTAATCAAGGAGTAACAATCAACATTTTTGTCAAAGCATGGAGTTCCGATCAGAACTTAATGCTTTCAGCAAGATAGCAATGGGAACCGAAACTGTTAAAAAGCGAGGGCAGACGTTATGAAAACGGCGGCAGCGCGTGCCACTGGGTGGATCGCTTACTAAGGCCGACCGCTCAACGACCGCTGGCGCGGAGCGCTAGGCATCTGCCTGGGCAAAGGGCTGGATCGCGCATCCCCGCTTGGTCGCTGCAGTCGCTGCAGCTGCAGCGCGAGAGTGAAGCCACCGGTCGGCCATCTTGCATGTTGAAAAATCGCGTTTTTAGAGCGTTGCGGAGGCTGGCGGCAGCATGCTGAAGACACGTTTTCTACTTGTTCGTAGTCATTCGTCGAAGAAGCTCTTTAAAACCATGTGTAAGCCGTGAGACTTGCCGTTGAGAACACGTGGAAATTTTTACGGAAGCGCAGTGCCGCAGTGAAAATGCCCAACTCAGCGAAAGCAAGTTTCGCCGCCACGATGCAACGCGCAGGTCAGGAGTGACCCGAGCGTTGCATCATTGGACTTTTCCCATAACGCAACGTGCGGGACCCTTGTGACGTCACACGTGACGTCACGTTCGACGTCATTATAGGAAACGTCCCATAATGCAATGCGCGGGTCACGAATGAGACGGCACATTGCATTATAGGACGTTTCCCATAACGCAACGCGCGGTTACGCCGACGGCAACACTGGCGTCTCCGACCCGCGCGTTGCATCATGAGACGCTTCCCATAATGCAATGCACGGGTCACAAATGAGACGGCGCGTTGCATTATGGGACGTTTCCCATAACGCAACGCGCGGTTACACCGACGGCGACGTTGACGTCGCCGACCGCGCGTTGCATCATGGGACGCTTCCCATAATGCAACGCGCGGGACCCTCGTGACGTCACACATGCCGTCATTATGGGAAACGTCCCATAATGCAATGCGCGGGTCACGAGTGAGCTCCGCGCGTTGCATTATGGGACGTTTCCCATAATGCAATGCGCGGTTACGCCGACGGCGACTGCGACGGCGATGCCTTCAATCCGGGCCTAAGAGCTGCGCTCTAAAAAATTAATAGATGTAAACCAAAATAAATTTTCATTCCACAGCCATGTTTGATCCGGTCCTATTTAACAAAACTGAAATAAGCCTTTGTGAACTGGTTTAAGGATGACGCGGCGTTAATATTAGGCTAAGTATAATATTAGGTGTCACCTTTTAGCATATCGAAGACATGTCCAACCTAACGGTCATTTGTAACCATCATATAGTTTCTATATCAGCGAAAAAGCTATGTCGGTTACAACTTACATATCAAAACTTGCATGGCTCGAATGGCCTGTGAAAGCAGCAAGAAAACGATGTCGGCCAGTCACCGGGAACTCCGTGGCTGAACTGGCCGGTGATTACAGAAAGAAAACGATGTCGGCCAGTCAGCGGAAACTCCACGGGTAGACTGGCCGGTGACTACAGCAAGAAAACGATGTCGGCCAGTCACCGGAAACTCCATGGCTAGACTGGCCAGTGACTACAGCAAGAAAACGATATCGGCCAGTCACCGGAAACTCCATGGCTAGACTGGCCGGTGACTACAGCAAGAAAACGATGTCGGCCGGTATCGGGAACTTTCCGGCTGGTACTGGCCAGTTTAGACAACGAGTCCCCGATATCGGCCGGGGTCGGTTTCTTCCCGGCGTCCCTGGCCGGGATCCGCCGTACAGCTCCCGGTACTGGCCGACGTAATCCCAGTATCGGCCGACATGGTGTGCTACCTGGGACATTGCAGTTCCAGTTCGGACTCCACTATATGATAAAAAGGTCAAAAGGTCAAAGAGTGGACGGGTCAAAATCAGTAAGAATCAGGCACCTGAACGTAACATTTCAGTACCAGATCGGAGCTCCAATATATGATAAAAAGGTCACAATAGTGGACGGGTCAAAATCAGTAAGAATCAGGCACCTGAACGTAACATTTCAGTACCAGATCGGACTCCAATATATGATAAAAAGGCCACAATAGCGGACGGGTCAAAATCAGTAAGAATCAGGCACCTGAACGTAACATTTCAGTACCAGATCGGACTCCAATATATTGATAAAAAGGCTCACAAGAGCGGACGGGTCAAAATCAGTAAGAATCAGGCACCTGAACGTAACATTTCAGTACCAGATCGGACTCCAATATGATGATGAAAAAGGCCACAATAGCGGACGGGTCAAAATCAGTAAGAATCAGGCACCTGAACGTAACATTTCAGTACCAGATCGGACTCCAATATATGATGAAAAGGCCACAAAGCGGACGGGTCAAAATCAGTAAGAATCAGGCACCTGAACGTAACATTTCAGTACCAGATCGGACTCCAATATATGATAAAAAGGTCACAAAGCGGACGGGTCAAAATCAGTAAGAATCAGGCACCTGAACGTAACATTTCAGTACCAGATCGGACTCCAATATATGATAAAAAGGCCACAAAGCGGACGGGTCAAAATCAGTAAGAATCAGGCACCTGAACGTAACATTTCAGTACCAGATCGGACTCCAATATATGATGAAAAGGTCACAATAGTGGACGGGTCAAAATCAGTAAGAATCAGGCACCTGAACGTAACATTTCAGTACCAGATCGGACTCCAATATATGATAAAAAGGTCACAAAGCGGACGGGTCAAAATCAGTAAGAATCAGGCACCTGAACGTAACATTTCAGTACCAGATCGGACTCCAATATATGATTAAAAGGCCACAAAGCGGACGGGTCAAAATCAGCAAGAATCAGGCACCTGAACGTAACATTTCAGTACCAGATCGGACTCCAATATATGATAAAAAGGTCAAATAGCGGACGGGTCAAAATCAGTAAGAATCAGGCACCTGAACGTAGCATTTCAGTACCAGATCGGACTCCAATATATGATAAAAAGGCTCAAATAGCGGACGGGTCAAAATCAGTAGAATCAGGCACCTGAACGTAACATTTCAGTACCAGATCGGACTCCAATATATGATAAAAAGGTCAAAATAGTGGACGGGTCAAAATCAGTAAGAATCAGGCACCTGAACGTAACATTTCAGTACCAGATCGGACTCCAATATATGATGAAAAGGTCAAAAAGCGGACGGGTCAAAATCAGTAAAATCAGGCACCTGAACGTAACATTTCAGTACCAGATCGGACTCCAATATATGATAAAAAGGTCAAATAGCGGACGGGTCAAAATTAGTAAAATCAGGCACCTGAACGTAACATTTCAGTACCAGATCGGACTCCAATATATGATGAAAAGGTCA
This sequence comes from Ixodes ricinus, assembly GCA_037355805.1. Taxonomy (NCBI): domain Eukaryota; kingdom Metazoa; phylum Arthropoda; class Arachnida; order Ixodida; family Ixodidae; genus Ixodes; species Ixodes ricinus. Next base: position 14,484 of record JAZHYW010000138.1, read on the forward strand.
CAATAGCGGACGGGTCAAAATTAGTAAAATCAGGCACCTGAACGTAACATTCCAGTTCCAGTTCGGACTCCAATATATGATAAAAAGGTCAAAATAGCGGACGGGTCAAAATTAGTAAGAATCAGGCACCTGAACGTAGCATTGCAGTTCCAGTTCGGACTCCAATATATGATAAAACGGTCAAAAAGTGGACGAGTCAAAATTAGTAAAATCCGGCACCTGAACGAAACATTGCAGTTTCAGTTTGGACTCCAGTATATGATAAAAAGTTCAAATAGTGGACGGGTCAAAACTAGGAATATCAGGCACCTGAACGTAACATTGCAGTTCCAGTTCGGACTCCAATATATGATAAAAATGTCTAATAGTGGACGGATCAAAATTAGGAAAATCAGGCACCTGAACGTAACATTGCAGTTCCAGTTTGGACTCCAATATATGATAAAAAGGTCACATAGCGGACGGGTCAAAATTAGTAAAATCAGGCACCTGAACGTAACATTGCAGTTCCAGTTCGGACTCCAATATATGATAAAGGGGTCAAATAGTGGACGGGTCAAAATTAGTAAAATCAGGCACCTGAACGTAACATTTCAGTACCAGATCGGACTCCAATATATGACGAAAAGGTCAAAAAGGGGACGGGTCAAAATCAGTAAAATCAGGCACCTGAACCTAACATTTCAGTTTCAGTTCGGACTCCAATATGTGATAAAAAGGTAAAATAGTGGGCGGGTCAAAATCAGTAAAATCAGGCACCTGAACGTAACATTTCAGTACCAGATCGGACTCCAATATATGATAAAAAGGTCAAATAGTGGACGGGTAAAATTAGTAAAATCAGGCACCTGAACCTAACATTTCAGTACCAGATCGGACTCCAATATATGATAAAAAGGTCAAATAGCGGACGGGTCAAAATCAGTAAAATCAGGCACCTGAACGTAACATTTCAGTACCAGATTGGACACCAATATACGATGAAAAGGTCAAAAAGTTGACGGGTCAAAATTAGTAAAATCAGGCACCTGAACGTAACATTGCAGTTCCAGTTCGGACTCCAATATATGAGAAAAAGGTCAAATAGCGGACGGGTCAAAATCAGTAGAATCAAGCACCTGAACGTAACATTTCAGTACCAGATCGGACTCCAATATATGATAAAAAGATCAAATAGTGGACGGGTCAAAATAAGTAAAATCAGGCACATGAACGTAACATTTCAGTACCAGATCGGACTCTAATATATGATGAAAAGGCCAAATAGTGGACGGGTCAAAATCAGTAAAATCAGGCACCTGAACGTAACATTTCAGTACCAGATAGGACTCCAATATATGATAAAAAGGTCAAATAGTGGACGGGTCAAAATCAGTACAATCAGGCACCTGAACGTAACATTGCAGTTCCAGTTCGGACTCCAATATATGATAAAAAGGTCAAATAGTGGACGGGTGATAATTACTAAAATCAGGCACCTGAACGGAACATTTCAGTACCAGATCGGACTCCAATATATGATGAAAAGGTCAAATAGTGTACGGGTCAAAATCGGTAAAATCAGGCACCTGAACGTAACATTGCAGTTCCAGTTCGGACTCCAATATATGATAAAAAGGTCAAAAAGTGGACGGGTCAAAATTAGTAAAATCAGGCACCTGAACCTAACATTTCAGTACCAGATTGGACTCCAATATATGATAAAAAGGTCAAATAGTGGACGGGTCAAAATCAGTAAAATCAGGCACCTGAACGTAACATTTCAGTACCAGATCGGACTCCAATATATGATAAAAAGGTCAAATAGTGGACGGGTCAAAATCAGTAAAATCAGGCACCTGAACGTAACATTTCAGTACCAGATCGGACTCCAATATATGATGAAAAGGTCAAATAGTGGACGGGTCAAAATCAGTAAAATCAGGCACCTGAACGTAACATTTCAGTTCCAGATCGGACTCCAATATATGATAAAAAGGTCAAATAGCGGACGGGTCAAAATCAGTAAAATCAGGCACCTGAACGTAACATTTCAGTACCAGATCGGACTCCAATATATGATAAAAAGGTCAACAAAGTGGACGGGTCAAAATCAGTAAAATCAGGCACCTGAACGTAACATTTCAGTTCCAGTTCGGACTCCAATATATGATAAAAAGGTCAAATAGTGGACGGGTCAAAATCAGTAAAATCAGGCACCTGAACGTAACATTTCAGTACCAGATCGGACTCCAATATATGATAAAAAGGCTCAAATAGCGGACGGGTCAAAATCAGTAAAATCAGGCACCTGAACGTAACATTTCAGTACCAGATCGGACTCCAATATATGATAAAAAGGTCAAATAGTGGACGGGTCAAAATCAGTAAAATCAGGCACCTGAACGTAACATTTCAGTACCAGATCGGACTCCAATATATGATGAAAAGGTCAAAAAGTGGACGGGTCAAAATCAGTAAAATCAGGCACCTGAACGTAACATTTCAGTACCAGATCGGACTCCAATATATGATAAAAAGGTCAAATAGTGGACGGGTCAAAATTAGTAAAATCAGGCACCTGAACGTAACATTTCAGTTCCAGTTCGGACTCCAATATATGATAAAAAGGTCAAATAGTGGACGGGTCAAAATTAGTAAAATCAGGCACCTGAACGTAACATTTCAGTACCAGATCGGACTCCAATATATGATGAAAAGGTCAAATAGTCGGACGGGTCAAAATCAGTAAAATCAGGCACCTGAACGTAACATTTCAGTTCCAGTTCGGACTCCAATATATGATAAAAAGGTCAAATAGTGGACGGGTCAAAATTAGTAAAATCAGGCACCTGAACGTAACATTTCAGTACCAGATCGGACTCCAATATATGATAAAAAGGTCAAATAGTCGGACGGGTCAAAATCAGTAAAATCAGGCACCTGAACGTAACATTGCAGTTCCAGTTCGGACTCCAATATATGATAAAAAGGTCAAATAGTGGACGGGTCAAAATTAGTAAAATCAGGCACCTGAACGTAACATTTCAGTACCAGATCGGACTCCAATATATGATGAAAAGGTCAAATAGTGGACGGGTCAAAATCAGTAAAATCAGGCACCTGAACGTAACATTTCAGTTCCAGTTCGGACTCCAATATATGATAAAAAGGTCAAATAGTGGACGGGTCAAAATTAGTAAAATCAGGCACCTGAACGTAACATTTCAGTACCAGATCGGACTCCAATATATGATAAAAAGGTCAAATAGTCGGACGGGTCAAAATCAGTAAAATCAGGCACCTGAACGTAACATTTCAGTTCCAGTTCGGACTCCAATATATGATAAAAAGGTCAAATAGTGGACGGGTCAAAATTAGTAAAATCAGGCACCTGAACGTAACATTTCAGTACCAGATCGGACTCCAATATATGATAAAAAGGTCAAATAGTGGACGGGTCAAAATCAGTAAAATCAGGCACCTGAACGTAACATTTCAGTTCCAGTTCGGACTCCAATATATGATAAAAAGGTCAAATAGTGGACGGGTCAAAATTAGTAAAATCAGGCACCTGAACGTAACATTTCAGTACCAGATCGGACTCCAATATATGATGAAAAGGTCAAATAGTCGGACGGGTCAAAATCAGTAAAATCAGGCACCTGAACGTAACATTTCAGTTCCAGTTCGGACTCCAATATATGATAAAAAGGTCAAATAGCGGACGGGTCAAAATTAGTAAAATCAGGCACCTGAACGTAACATTTCAGTTCCAGTTCGGACTCCAATATATGATAAAAAGGTCAAATAGCGGACGGGTCAAAATCAGTAAAATCAGGCACCTGAACGTAACATTTCAGTACCAGATCGGACTCCAATTATATGATAAAAAGGTCAAATAGTGGACGGGTCAAAATTAGTAAAGTCAGGCACCTGAACGTAACATTTCAGTTCCAGTTCGGACTCCAATATATGATGAAAAAGGTCAAATAGCGGACGGGTCAAAATCAGTAAAATCAGGCACCTGAACGTAACATTTCAGTACCAGATCGGACTCCAATATATGATAAAAAGGTCAAATAGTGGACGGGTCAAAATCAGTAAAATCAGGCACCTGAACGTAACATTTCAGTTCCAGTTCGGACTCCAATATATGATAAAAAGGTCAAATAGCGGACGGGTCAAAATTAGTAAAATCAGGCACCTGAACGTAACATTTCAGTACCAGATCGGACTCCAATATATGATAAAAAGGTCAAATAGCGGACGGGTCAAAATTAGTAAAATCAGGCACCTGAACGTAACATTTCAGTACCAGATCGGACTCCAATATATGATGAAAAGGTCAAATAGTGGACGGGTCAAAATCAGTAAAATCAGGCACCTGAACGTAACATTTCAGTACCAGATCGGACTCCAATATATGATAAAAAGGTCAGAATAGTGGACGGGTCAAAATCAGTAAAATCAGGCACCTGAACGTAACATTGCAGTTCCAGTTCGGACTCCAATATATGATAAAAAGGTCAAATAGTGGACGGGTCAAAATTAGTAAAATCAGGCACCTGAACGTAACATTTCAGTACCAGATCGGACTCCAATATATGATGAAAAGGTCAAATAGTGGACGGGTCAAAATTAGTAAAATCAGGCACCTGAACGTAACATTTCAGTACCAGATCGGACTCCAATATATGATAAAAAGGTCAAATAGTGGACGGGTCAAAATTAGTAAAATCAGGCACCTGAACGTAACATTTCAGTTCCAGTTCGGACTCCAATATATGATAAAAAGGTCAAATAGTGGATGGGTCAAAATTAGTAAGATCAGGCACCTGAACGTAACATTTCAGTTCCAGTTCGGACTCCAATATATGATAAAAAGGTCAAATAGTGGACGGGTCAAAATTAGTAAAATCAGGCACCTGAACGTAACATTTCAGTTCCAGTTCGGACTCCAATATATGATAAAAAGGTCAAATAGCGGACGGGTCAAAATTAGTAAAATCAGGCACCTGAACGTAACATTTCAGTTCCAGTTCGGACTCCAATATATGATAAAAAGGTCAAATAGTGGATGGGTCAAAATTAGTAAAATCAGGCACCTGAACGTAACATTTCAGTTCCAGTTCGGACTCCAATATATGATAAAAAGGTCAAATAGCGGACGGGTCAAAATTAGTAAAATCAGGCACCTGAACGTAACATTTCAGTTCCAGTTCGGACTCCAATATATGATAAAAAGGTCAAATAGTGGACGGGTCAAAATTAGTAAAATCAGGCACCTGAACGTAACATTTCAGTTCCAGTTCGGACTCCAATATATGTATATGCGGTTGACATCGTTTTTCTTTTGAGAAATCGCCTCTTACTCAACGTTTTGCCATCACAAGTTCAAATGACTGTAATTGGTTAAGAAGAGTGTAAAAAAAATCAAAGGTTGAGTTTTTATTTTATTTAGTAGCAATTTTGGAACATTTCGACATATGAGTTGCGTTTGTGCATAAATAATTAGGCTGCAATAATGGCTAAGCATACATTTGTTATTTATTCGTAAGATGCATTTAAAGCTAACGACAGCCGGTTCCTCCGGGCCTCGCGCCTCGCATTTGGCGTGGTGACACAAATGCTCCCGTGACGTCGGGTCACGTGCCTCGCTCCAACGCTCTTCTTGGGTTGGGGGCTCTAGCCTCCACAGTTCGCCAAGTTATCGTGGAACGGAGTACAGCTACACTCGCAAACTACCCACAAAAACAAACAAATTAGTTGTTTAGACAGCAGCGCGTTTAGTCTGCCAGAGTATGGCGACAGTGTTACCCACTGTAGATAAGAACTTTAGCCAGTGCGGTAGGACTCCTACACTGTAAAAAAATTCACCCCATTTTACGGGTAAAAGTTGCCGGTTCAATATTGCGGGCATGATTTGCCGTAATCTAGAAACTGGACCGTCTGTAAAAACAAGGCCTATAATTCCGTAAAATGGCGGAACGTTCGTAGTTCACTTTACGGAGAGTTATCCGTTTCCAAATTTTACGGAGTAAAAGTTGCCGGTTCAATATTGCCAGCATGATTTGCCATAACCTTGAAACTGGACCTGCTGTAAAAACAAGGCATATAATTCATAGAATGACGGAACGTCTGTAGCCCACATTACGGACAGCTATCCGTACGAAATGTGAAAGCTATCCGCATTAAATAACGAAGGACTATACCTTTCCGCCTTATAAGGCCAAAGTCGCGAGCCATCCGTACCACCTGCACCTCCTATACATCAGGCGACTCACCTGGCAAAGCTCTAGATATGCAAAGGGTGTCACCTGATGTATCAGAGGTGCATGTGATTGGCGCGAATGACTCGTACCTTTTGTTGTGACCGTAGCGGTCCGAGTACGACCACATGGTCGCCAGGCAGAAAGAACACAACCACCCCGGTTGACAGCTCGCCAAAAAGTGTCTTTAATCGGAAATCAACGACCGGAAGAAACTCCGTTTCCGGTAGCATAGCAATACAACACATGGCGCCATCTCTTGCCAGGTGCCCTCACTACATCTCCCCTTCCAGCTCGAGGGAACTCTGCCTCGTGCTTTCACAAGTTCAGTCTTTGAGGAGGCTTGACTTGCCGCCCCGAACGTGTGACGCGTATACCCTGGTGTAGAACTGGGCACCACCGCAGAGTCGCCTGTTGGTCTTTCGGCGACAGGAACTGGCCCGTCTGAAGTTGCAGGCTGGGTGCAAACAAAGTCGCTTGGCTGGCTGGGTGTACTGGGCGTAAACGGTACCAAGTGGCGACGGTTGCGCTGGACAACACCCCTTGGCGTCTCGACCACGTAGGAGCGCGGCCGCTTGGCCGGGCTCAACACCCTAGCAGCACATGGTATATCTTGTACCCACACGTCTTCCCCTGCTTCCAGAGGGCGCAGTGACTGGGCGGCGTGACGCCTGTCGAAGTCCTTGCGTTGACGTCTCTTCACCCTCTGGTCCTTGCTCTTGACGAGCTTTGGTGACGGCCACTTCGGCATCAGCGATGCGTGTAACCCTGGCAGCCTGGTCCGGAGACGACGACCCATGAGCAGCTCCGAAGGGCTGTAGCCAGTCACTCCGGGTGTGTCCCGGTACACTAGTAACGCCATGTGCGGATCCTCTGCCTTCACGAAGAGCTCCTTCAGTGTTCGAACCATACGCTCTGCCTCGCCATTCGCTTGCGGGTACTTCGGGCTGCTTGTCCGGTGGGCAAACCCATACAAGGCTGCGAAAGAGGCAAATTCCGTTGACGAAAACTGCGGACCGTTATCCGAGACCACAGTCTCCGGAATCCCAAAGCGGGCAAAGGAACTCTTCATAGCCGCGATGACGGAGCTTGACGTTGTGGTCGCAAGACTGACCACCTCGGGGAAACGGGAATAATAGTCAACCATGACCACATAGTTGCGTCCTTGCAGCTCGAAGAGGTCAACCCCGATACGTTGCCAAGGGCGATCGGGTGTAGGAGTCCCGAGAAGCGGCTCGCAGCGCTGAATTCTTGTTTGGGCACAACGCTCACACGTTCCCACCAGTTGCTCCAGCTCGCTGTTCAAGGTTGGCCACCACACTGAGTCGCGAGCCCTTGCCTTGCATCTTCCCACGCCTTGGTGGCCCTCGTGGAGTAATGTTAGCATCTCCTTCTGAAGGGTCTGAGGAACCACGATGCGACAGTCCTTCAGCAACAGGCCCTCGAAGGCTGTGATGTTGCCTCGCTCCTTCCAGAAAGCCCTAAGATGAACTGGAACGTTGGACACCTTCTTGGGCCACCCATCCTTGCAGAATCGGAGTAGGCCGGCACAGACTCCATCCTCTGCTTGGTGCTGGCGAAGGCGATCGAGGCGAGTGGATGCAAGACTTTCGATGTCCTTGAGCAGTGACCCAACGAAGAGCTCGACGGTGTCGACTTTGTTGTCGGCAGCCTGTACAGGAGCTCGGGAAAGGGTGTCTGCTGTCGCCAGGAGCTTCCCCGGTACATAGAGAACGTTGTACTGGTAGGCCATAAGCCGCATCCTCAGGCGCTGAATGCGAGGAGGCATAGTGTCCAGTTCCGCAGATCCCAACAGAGCGACGAGGGGTCGATGATCTGTTTCGACATCAAACCTGATGCCACGGACGAACTGGTCGAACCTTTCAACGGCCCATGTGACGGCCAGAGCCTCTTTCTCCGTCTGGCTATACCGGGTTTCAGTCGGTGTAAGAGATCGCGAAGCGTAGGCAACGGCACGACGCTCTCCCGATGGTTGGTCCTGTAGCAGAACGGCTCCCAGTCCATACGAACTTGCATCAGCCGACACTGTTGTATGGTACGAAGGGTCGTACTTGGCCATGCAGACTTTGGAGCTCAACATGCCCTTAAGACGATCAAAGGCAGACTGCTGACTGGGCCCCCAACACCAGGCACTGTTCTTTTGAAGAAGAGCTCGAATCGGCGTAGTCACGTCGGACAGGTGAGGAAGAAAACGGCCTACGTGATTAGCCATGCCGAGAAGTCTCCTGACACCGCTGACGTCCACTGGGGCCTCTAAGTTGACCAGAGCCTGGACCTTGTCTGGATCGGGGCTGATACCGTCTGCACTGACAGTGACTCCCAAGAACCTGACAGCGGACGCTGAAAAGACGCACTTGGCCCTGTTCAGTTTCACTCCGGCACTGCTCAGGCGACCCAACACTGTTGCAAGACGCTGGTCATGTTCCTCTTGGGTGCGTCCGAAGACCAGAATGTCGTCGATCATGTGGACGACTCCGTCGAGACCCTCGAGGATCCTCCCCATTTGACGTTGGAAATACTCCGGAGCGGAGCAAATTCCAAAAGGAAGGCGACAGAAGCAGTATCTGCCGAACGGCGTGATGAAGGTCGTGAGGAGCTGGCTTTCGGCAGATAGCTTGATCTGGTGAAAACTGGCTGTAGCGTCGAGCTTGGAAAAGATCCGTGCAGGACCCAGACGTCCCAGGATGTGCTCCACCGATGGGAGGACGTGACGCTCCCGCTGGACCACCTGGTTAAGGCGTGTGAGATCGACACAGATCCGGTATCCTCCAGAGGACTTGGGGACGACAACGATACCAGAGCACCAGTCCGTCGGATCGTCGACTTTGCGGATCACACCGTCAGCTTCTAGCTTATCCAGTTCTTCGCGGACAATGTTATGAAGGGGAATCGGAATGCGGCGAGGAACGCTGAGGGAGAACGGCTGTGCTCCTGGCTGGAGTCGAATCACATACTCGTCCTTCAGCTCACCCAATCCTTCGAAGATGTCGCTGTGAAGAGGGCTTTGCTGGTTGAGGCTGGAGAGGGCGTCAACAAACTTCACCACACCCAGCTTCTGGATGGCAGGAAACCCCAAAAGAGGCGGGTCTTGCGACGGCAGGACGTAAACCCGCTCCACGACCGACTTGCCTCTCCAAGTCAATGTGGCTTGGAAGGTACCGAGAACTGTCAATGGGTGATTGCCCGGTCCAGTGAGTTGCCCTTCAGGCTCTTGGAGACTGCGAGGTGCTCCGGGAAACGTACTTGGCACCACCGTGACTTCGGCTCCGGAGTCCACTTTGAAGTCGACGTCGTACCCGTTGACGGCTACCTTGACAAACTTCGCTCGGCCCACAGTCGAAACGGCATGTAGATGAACAGTGCTCAAACTTCGTTTCCGCTTCTCGCAGACATCTTCGAAGTGACCCAGGCGTCGACAGTAGTGACACTTGGCTTGTCTAGCTGGGCACTCGTTACGGGGGTGCGCTCGACGGCCGCAGAATCTGCAGTCCTTGCTGCCTTCTCTCGGCGACGACGCCGAGTCTCGCTTGGGAGAAGTCTTGGAGGCCGGTTTCCGTCCTTTCTTCACACGTGCTTCATCCAGCTTGAGCTGCTCAGGTGCGACGGCAGCTGTCTCGTCGCGAAAACGGTCGCCCGCGCCTTGACGGCGTCTTCGTGGATGCGTGCTTGTAGCCGGGCCTCGGCCATGGTGAGGGTCGGACAGCGGCAGAGCTTGTCAGAGAGTCTCGAGTCGAGAAGTCCTACGACGAAGCGGTCTCTAACGAGCCTGTCCTCGACCTCCGTGGACGGATAGTTGCACTTGCGGACGAGTGCTCGAAGGGCCGTGTAAAAACTGTCGACGGTTTCCCCTCGTTCCTGGACACGCCGGTGAAAAAGCACGCTCTCGTACACTTCGTTCGGTGGATGCACGAAGTGCGCCCTGAACTTGTCTGTTACCGCAGCGAAGGAACGCCATTCCTCTGCGGTGAGGCCTAACGTCTCAAGAACACGCCGCGCCTCTTCGGATCCCATAGTGTACAGTAACGTCCGCACCTGAACTTCGTCCGACGCTTGGTAGAGGCCTGACGCAAAGCTGAAGTCTTCGAATTGTAGAAACCATTGCGGCCACTTGTCGGGGTTTGCGAAGTCAAATTTGGGCGGCGGGACCAGGCTCGGGAGTGAGACAACGGGGGCGGTGGCGGCGGCAGCTTCCGTTGTTTTCCCTTGCGACATGACGAGGAACGCAGCGACGGTGATGAGAAGACGGAAAGCGTAGCAGCGTGCGACGCGAAGACGACGAGAAGCAGGGCTGGCAGGGCTAGCTGTAAGCATAGCAGCAGCGAGGAGGACGTCAGACTGGGAGGCCGGCCACTTCTGACACCATGTTGTGACCGTAGGGGTCCGAGTGCGACCACATGGTCGCCAGGCAGAAAGAACACAACCACCCCGGTTGACAGCTCGCCAAAAAGTGTCTTTAATCGGAAATCAACGACCGGAAGAAACTCCGTTTCCGGTAGGATAGCAATACAACACATGGCGCCATCTCTTGCCAGGTGCCCTCACTACATCTTTGACCTTATATAAGGCGGAAAGCTATAGTCCTTCGTTATTTAGTGCAGACAGCTTTCACATTTCGTACGAATAGCTGTCCATAATGTGGGCTACAGACATTCCGTCATTGCCACCGATCTCCGGTGGCAGTGGGTTGCGTCCGTAAACCGAGAAGACTTTTCCCTGACGCCATCCTCTGGACTCTCCTCGGAACATTTTGTGAATGGAGTGGGCACGACACTTAACGCTGTGCCGTCGATGAACACGGGGTGCGCTCTACAAGCTGCGTGCAAATTTTCTCCTGATAATTGCTGCTTCAGCTTATAACTTTTCGTAACTGAATTCATTTTAATATCAATATTTCGAAGTATTGACGCTGAGTCAATTTTATTATCTACAGCACTTAGTTGAAGGCTGATTTCTGCCGCCGGGTGTGACTGGCAATTGTCAAAAAGTTAGTTCTATCGCTTCGCCTGAATCGCAAACTCCTGCGCAATACCAGAGAGCCATGAGCCCGTGCTGACCGTCACAATGCGACTAGATTCTTTATATTTTCAATATTAGTACATAATGTAGCTGGAAAAATTTGTTTTGCTGAAAGTTGAAACACGCTCATGCATTGATGCTTATAAACGTTGAAACATCTCATGCATCGGTGTTTATAAATGATTTATTCGAAAATCCCGTGCCGACGAGTGTGCCTTCTGTTGAGAACTGAAAACAGCATAATCGAGAGGGGCCTTTGCCAGAGCGAGTCGACCAATGATTCAGAGATTCGTAATCGATGCATGAGCATATTTCAACTTTCAGCAATAGACATTTAAGGTTTCTTAACGGCTACAATATGTACTAATTTTGAAAATAAGAAGAATATAGTCGCGCTGTGACGGTTAACATCGGTTCATGGCTCTCTGGTATTGAGCAGGAGATCGCGATTCACGAAAACCGATAGAACTAAACTTCGACAATTTCCAGCCACACCCGGCAGCGGAAATGAGCCCTCAACTAAGTGTTGTAGTTGATAAAATTGAGTCACTGTCAACACTTCAAAATATCAATATTAAGATAAATTCAGTTACAAAAAGTTACAATCTGACACAGCAATTATCAGGAGAAAACTTGCACGCACCTTGCAAGCATACCCCATGTTCATTGGCGGTACAGCGTTAAGTTCGGTGCGCGCTTCATTCACAAGGTGTTCCAAGCACAGTCGAGAGGATGGCGTTAGGGAAAAGTCTTCTCGGTTTGCGGACGCAACCCACTGCCACCGGAGATGGAGGTCCTGTGGAAACAGCCGCACTCGCCTGGCCGGATTCCATGCAAGCTACATAGGTCCTCAGGCAGTATTCGACGCTTTTGAGCTCTATAACTAAGGCTCCGTGTTTTCGGAGTTTATTTTCGTGAAATTCGGAGGGTGTTTTTCGGAGTTTATTTTTTACCGAAATTTCGGTGTTTCTCGGAGTTTGTTTTTCGTAAATCCCCCATTCTCCGAAATTCGGAGATTAATTTCTCAGTGTTTCCTATTAAAAAATAAATATTAACCGGATGCAAACGTATGCCAGATAAAAACGCGCTTGTATCAATTAAGATTTCTTCGGTTGAATTTGGCGTTGGTGTCATTGGCAATACTAATTTGTCCCACGACAAAAGTCGCACACAAGTGTGGCTTCGATAAACTTCGATACCTTAAAATTAATGAACTGCTGGAGGTAGGCGCAAGGAAGCTCGTAATCATCCTATGAATCTATCCCGCGGTTGCGCGAGGTGGAGTGGTTAAGGATGTTATAAAGAAAAGTCTCAACTGCCCCTCTTCCCTATTTTATACAATCCCTATGGTCCATAGCTTTCACTGTTACCCCCAGAAGCACCCCCTCTCCTTTCTCTAAATCTCGAATCCCCTGGCCCAAGCTGGAAACCAAAAGAGTGGCTTTTGTCGTGACACGAATGGTAAGAACCCCCTTTTGACAACGCTCCGAGGCTTGAACGATAATTATGGTGTCATTTTCCCAGGACCATTATTACTGCGTTGCTGAAATTGTAAAAAAATATATATTTTTTTTTCTTTTTTTGTGTGTGTGTGGGGGGGGTGGTATGGGCACATAAGAATTTTGAGTTTATCGGATAAATTTGAATTGCCAAATATTTTACCGGCGGGTGTTTTTCGGAGTTTTTCGGATTTATCTGAAAACACAGAGCCCTACCTATAACCGAGCAATGGTGCTCTGATGACCGGGGGACTGTCGTCATCAAAGCCCGTAGGTGTAATTAGTTTGGGAGTTTATAACAGAGAAGAAAGCGTGAACGAAGTTCGGGCAATGCAGACACCCAACACTGGCGAAGCCTCTCATCCGTGACTTTCGCTCTTTCTAATGCTCCAGCAAGAGGGAAAGCGCTAGTAGCTCTTTCCCCTTTTCTCTTTCGCTCTCAAAATGGCGCTACCCACAATAAACAGTCTATAGAGAAAAAGGAGCGGACAGAGCCAGAGAGTGCACCAGACGCAGATAGAGGGCTTCACAAGCTCTCTTGGCCAACGAAAACCGAAAAGTATCTCCGAGTCATGGTAGTGAGAAACAGTTTTAATAATTGCACAAGGGTTAAATGTAGTAGCTCTTCATGGTTATGGTGCACGCAATGTTTCGATTATGGTTATGCAAGGAGATGTAAGAAACGAATGTGCCACTTGATTTCTGTTTTGCTCACATGGAGTATGACCGCTTCGACGACAGATTCAAGGCGCTTGGCGCATGGACTATGTTAATCGTTCTGTTGGTCGCGCATGCTTTCTATACCTTCTTGTATCCTCCACCGTGATGTTTCATGACCGTGATTGAAACATCATGTGCACCATATTTCCAGTCACCGAGAGATACTCCAATGCACTTATTCATTTTGTTTCTTGCAACTGCCGCCAGGGCATTATGCGCAGCTTATGGTTGGCCACATTTGCATTTCTGAAAATGCTCTAAAACACGCCCAGCCCACCTTCAGCCAATGGTGCTTCCTCATTTGCCTCGTATACATAACAGTGAATGGTTAAACTCCCTTTATGTACGTCTCCGAAGCAGAGGATACATGAGCGGCAAAAGGTGGGCCGCGCGGCAGTTTCCACAGCCACTTGCGCGGGTGCTGTGATGTGGAGGAATGGCTTTACGTCACAATGTTAACGTAAGTTGCTACAGAAACTACAGCGCAACGCTGTTTTTCATTACTCATGGCTTGATAGTCCATAATAGACAACTTTTTGCTGGTTGAACAAACATAATTCTGTTTTGAGGTGTCATGTGCTGTCTAAAGAGTCCCCGATAAAAAAAATTACACCATCTTCCCGAGGGGAACCATGGGGTGATGCGGAGCATCGGGTTGGTTCCGAGGAAAGATGCAGTTGTGTGCTTACGTCGAGAGATGGCGCCACCGACTGCCCTAGCGTTAGCCCTTACGCGAGCCTTCGTCGCGGCTCGCGGCAGAGAAACTTGGAACGCTCGCCGCTAGGCGTTTATTTTTTTCACACTTGAAGGAGAGGAGACTAGAGGAGGAGAGTTGCGCGTGCGCGCGCAGTGTGAGTAGAAGCGAACGCACGCGCAGTGCACGCAGCTGGTAGAGAGACAGAGCGGAGAGAGTAACGCGCAGCTGTTGGAGAGAGGAAGGCGGAGAGTTGCGCGTGCGTAGTGTGAGTGCGGACTACAAGGCCGCGGGACATAGACCCGAGCAAGAGATGCTCCGCATCTAAAAAAACATTTTTGAGGGTTGAATAAATCTGTCATAGTTTCCCTACACCCCCGTTCCTGGGGAAACAACTGGTTCGGTGTGCTGCAACATGTAGGGCTACGCGAAATTTTAACTAACGATTACGACTCTTTCTAACAAGATTAAAAGAAAACTTAAGACCAATTTGAAAGGTGCCTACAATCAAACGTTGTTGCTTTTTTTTAATTCAAGGACTTTTTAGTTTTTCTTTAAACATGGTGCCTATGAATCACCTCATTAACCTGAAATACTATACCCCTTTTCACCTCCAGAACCGTAGTAAAACAAGATTTCCCAGACTAGTGTTAAATTACAACAATGAGAACTAAGTTCTTTCGTTAAGAGGTGCTCACCTGATATGCATCTGTGGAATCAGGCATTGACTAGCAATGACTCATTGGCCATTGCTCCCAGAACTGAAGAGCTGGCTCTGAAAAAGAAAGTATTGTTCACCTTCCTGTGCATATTTTGTGCAGTTGGAAGAGACAAAAGGTATTGTTAAAAATTACCAAACCTTCTGACGTGCAAACTTTACTGTTCAAGGATGCTAGGAGCAGTTTATGACGCTTGTGCTAAATCAAAACAATTAGAGAAAAGTTGTTTTGTTTAAAGTAACAACATTATTTAAAATTGGAAGTGAGTTTTACTTTCAAAGTGCTATAACACATAAAATGCAATATTTAAGTGTTTTTTTTTTAATTTTAAACTGAATCTGTGTATAGGCCACATGACGTCAGATCAAGCGACATAAATTTTTCTGCCAAATTTAGTGGGGAAGCTGAATTGGTGCATAGGTCACGTGACATCCATTTTTCTGGGAACCTTACTTTGTCTGTAGCTCACATGACGTGAGATTACGTGACATAATTTTTTTTGCCACGTTTAGTGGGGAAATTGAGTTGGTGTGTAGGTCACGTGACATCAATTTATCCACTAAATTTAGTGGGGGAACTTGAATTTGTCTGTAGGTCACACGACGTCAGGACAAGTGAAATCGATTGTCCCGCCAAATCTAGCAGGGGAACTGAATTAGTGCATAGGTCAAATGACATCAATATTTCCGCTAAATTTAGAGGGAAACTGAATGGCTGCATACGTCACGTGACGCCTATTTTTCCGCTAAATTTATCGGAGACCTTGAAATTGTCTGTAGGTCTCGTGACATAAATTTTTCTGCTATATTTAGAGGGGAAACTGAACGTGTGTAGAGGTCACGCAACAGCTTTGTCCCCGCTAAATTAAGCGGCAAATGCACGGATGGATGGACAACATTTTGGGATTGGAGGGTAATATGTAAAAGCACTTAATGTTTTAAAAAAAACGCTCATTTGAAGTGCATCTCTGAAAACAGGCTTTGACTAGCAATGAATGAATTGTAGCCCCAGGACTGAAGTGCTGTTTCAGTAATGCTTCCTAGACAAACAATTCAAATGTAAGAACACAAGCCCCAAAATTTTCTTGCCATTCTCCTTCCCCTACCTTTCTGTGCATTTAATTTATTTCATCCCTTGGCAAATTCTAAAGATTTCGAAGTGATTATCCTAAGTCTTTCTGTTAGAGCCTGGTTTTGCGTAATGAGTCGCCACGAACTGACTTATAAAAAAGGACTTGATTTAATATTAACATGACCGCGGTAAAATCCATCCTGGCAACTGCCCTGCTTCTTCGTCGTTCCAAAAACCAAAGAAAGTCTCTTCTCCCGCTACCAACGCTTCTTCTTCGTCCGCAGTCCCAGACACGATCTCGTTCACCGAAAAAATGTCCCAGGCGCGAGACAGGATCGCCCTCGACTACTCATTTTCCAACTCATTCCCCCAAAATGAGCGCGAGGAAATCGCTCATTCACTATGCAGTTCTAACGGGTATAAAAGCTGAATTGGTCTCTTCAATACTTTTCCCCTCGGCATGGTCACAGCACAGGATCGCACAATTCCATCCCGGCCGTGGTAAACTTCTCGGATCCGACCAGTCCACCATAGATGCCTTAGAGTCTTGTTGTCCTCGACGAGAACAAGGTCTCCTTCTTTAACTTGACTGTCTTTACGACAATGCGTTTCATCTGCTGACCGGAGTTGAAGCAAGTAGTCTTTACGCCACCTCTGCCAAAAGCGGTCTAGTAGCCGCTGACGATGCCTCCAGCGCCGAGTGACTTCACTCCTAGTAGATGGCTGAAGGTCCTCCATAGCTGAAGTTGGAAGAGCTGTCAGTCATTTTCCTGTCAGGAAATGTGCCGGAGTTAACGTTTCTGGTTCGTCAAGAGACGCATGTAGGAATGAGAGAGGTCTTGAATTAACAACCGCCTCAATTCCGTGGAGAATGGTGGTAAGTTCTTCAAATTCGTAGCTGTTCCTTCCTAGAACCTTTCGAAGACTTGTTTTCACGGTGCGCACTAGGCGTTCCCAAAAACCGCCCCACCAGGCGGCTCGCTCTACGATAAATTTCCACTGTATCCTTTGCTCGGAGTAGTGTTCGTGCACTTTCTTGTCATTGAGCACGTTCCAGAAGTCACAAATTTCCTTGGAGGCTTTCTTGAAAGTCAAGGCGTTGTCACTGTACACCACCCGCGGTATTCCTCGCCTGGCTGTGAACCTCTGGAAGGCCATGAGAAAGGCTGGAGTAGCCAGACTTGTGACCAACTCTAGATGTACGGCGCATGTAACTGCGCAGGTGAATAGTGCGATGTACGCCTTTTCTACGCCTTGTCCAGACTTGATCAAGAGGGTTCCGGCAAAGTCCACTCCTACTATTTCAAACGGTCCTGCTTCATTTACGCGCTCTGCTGGAAGCGGAGCCGTTGGTGCTGATGCCTTTTGGACTCTTGACCGAGCACAGACGTTGCAGCGGTTAATAACCCTCTTGACGGTCTGCCGAGCTCTAGGAACCCAATAACGTTCTCTTAACTGTGTTACGGTGTCTTGTATTCCTCCATGGAATGTTAGTCGATGCATGCTGTCTATCAGAAGTTCTGTGAAGCGATGCCCAGAGGGTAACAGTAGTGGGTGCTTGACTTCTACTGGTTCGTGTCTGTTTTGGAGTCGTCCTCCGAGTCGCAGTTGCCGGTTGGCATCGAGGTAAGGACTGAGAGCAATAATGCTGGATTGCACGTTCAAACCTCTGCCTTCCACTAGTTCGTTGATCTCATTGGTGTAAGATTCCTCTTGGGTTCGTTTAATCCAAAATAGTTCTGCTTTCTCAAGTTCATCTGTGGCCAGAGGACCCCCCGTTTTACTTGGTGGTGTTCTGCAGTTCCTACAGAACCTCATGATCCACGCTGTAACTCGAAGAACACGTTCTAGTTTGCTGTATCGCTCTAACTCCAAGAGCGGTGTCGTTTCCTCAGTTCGTATATGTAGCACGTGAGGTTTACACCTTCGTTCTTCTTCTGCTACTTCGATCGGCGTTTTTTCGCTTGTATTCGTACTTGGCCAAGTTGTTCGTTCTTCTGAGAGCCAACTAGGGCCCTTCCACCATAGTTGTCTCGCTTTTAGGTCCTCTACCGACATTCCTCGTGTTGTTAAATCAGCAGGGTTTTCTTGTCCAGGGCAGTGGTTCCAACTTGTTGGTTCCCCTCCTGATTGAATTTCGGTCACCCTATTAGCAACGAAAGGTTTCCACTTGGAGGCCGAGCCCTTGATCCAATGGAGAGCGATTGTGCTGTCGGTCCAGAAGAATGCCTCCTGAAACTCCAGTATCCTTCTGAGGAATTTGCCAATTCGATTACCGATCACGGCCGCCATAAGCTCGAGACGAGGAAGTGTCAACCGTTTTATAGGAGCTACTCGTGTTTTGGCGAACACCAGACTGACGTCCACGTTTCCATCCATGTAGTCAACCCTCAGGTACGCACAGGTTCCGTAAGCGAGAGGGCTAGCGTCACAGAAGACATGAAGTTGTACAGTATTTGGCTGCTGTTGTCGTGTGCTCATGATGCACCGGTTCGTCATTATGTCTTCTATCTGTGGAAGCTCCTTACACCATTTTTGCCAGTCTCCTGAGAGGTCTTCAGGAAGTTCACTGTCCCAATCGAGTCCGCGTTCCCACAGGCGCTGGAATAAAATCTTCACTCTTATCACAAAGGGTGCTACGAGCCCGAGTGGGTCGAAAACCCTTGCTGCAGCGCGTAGCATTCCCCGCTTCGTCCTGTCGTTACTGTCGATAAAGTTCAGGATATTTTTTGTCGGAATCAATAAAGTGTCATTATCCCGTCTCCACTTCAAACCAAGGACCCCTCTGGGTTCTGACAAGTCTGTTGCCAGGCTACCTTGGCTACCTTCGTCGATCACTTCCTGGAGTTCGCTGGAGTTTGTAGCCCATTTTCGAAGTGTCATGCCGGCTTCTTTCACGATTTGATTGGCTTGGGTTTGAAGGTGCCTAGCGTCCTCTACTGTCTGAGCTCCGACAAGCAAGTCATCAACATAGAAGGACTTTTGAAGAAGACTTGCGGTTTCCTTCATTTCTCCATTCACGCTTTGCAGGTGATGTTTGAGAGTTGCCGAAAGCAGGAATGGACTCGCCGAGGTTCCAAACGGCACGCGGGTCATCCGCCATTCTTCAACTTGGTGCTCCTCAGCCGGTACTTCAGAGGTGTCAAACCATAAAAACCGCAGTGCGTCACGATCATCAGGCTGCACGCTTACTTGTAAAAAAGCCTTTTCTATATCGGCTGTGATAGCGATAGGGTATGTTCGAAAACGTATAAGAATCTCGACCAAATCGGCGTTCATCTTTGGCCCCTTTTCTAGATGATCATTCAGTGAGGCAACTCCTTGTGAATGTGATGATGCATCGAACACCACTCTTAGTTTTGTGGTTTCAGAATCCATCCGAATCACTGCCTGGTGAGGCATGTAATAGATACGTGAGTTGTCCGAGGACCCTGGTGGGACTTTCTCCGCATGTCCAGCTTTGAAAATAGCCGCACATGGCATTCTCATAATCTCTCAAGAGAGACTCGTTTCGTGAGAGTCGCTTCTGCAAAGCTTCGAGTCGCTTCAGCGCTACAGCTCTGTTATCGTTGAGCTCGCCTACGTTCGATTTCCAAGGCAAGCTCACCTCATATCGTCCGTTTACTTTTACGATAGTTCGTTCAAACTCATTCCACACCGCGTTTTGTTCTTCACCCGCGTCATACAGGTTATCTGTTACTCCTATGCTTTCCAGGGTCCAAAAGCTGCTCAAGGTCTTTTCCTCAACGTTTTCAATTGTCCCAAGTTGTAGCGTGCAGACCATCGTCTTAGTAGATCCAGTAAGAGAGCTATGCAGCGATGCTGGTCCCTGAAAAGTCCAACCAAATTTGGTGTTGAAGGCCACTAGACTCGAGTTGCCCTCACATCGCCGCATCTGGTCGGTCGTGACCTTCCACAGTTGGTCTGAGCCAATAAGGAGGCTTATTCCTTGTTCGGTAGACATACCAGGGAGAAGAAGCTTATCTGCTATGCAGCCTCCTTCTTGTTCGATGATCTGGACAAACTCGTGATCCACAGGTACTTGGACAACGTCTTTGCATATGAATGGTATTTCGACCGCTTCGATAAGATAATTCTCATGACTGTACTGACTGCGCATCTTCACTTCAACCAACCTTCGTTGTTGTGGTATCGAAGTCGATCTTCCAAAGGTGTTCAAACGCAGGTTAGTCTCGCCTAACACCTTCAGATTTAGCTTACGTGAAATGTCTTCGCGAATAAACGTTCTCTGGCTTCCGCCATCAAAGATAGCACGTATGCATACACTGCGCCCATATCCGACTACCCAGGCCCGAATGGTTTGCAGAAGAATTTCTGCATCCAGCAAGCCTGCAGCATTGTTGTTGCCGGTGCTCTGAACACTAGTAGTGATAGCTTGGTTTTCGCTGCGACCCGATGAAGGTTTCCAAGTGGGATCACACATTGCTGTTGCGTGTCGTCCTGTGCAGGTAGCGCAGGACAACTTCCTGCGACAATCCTTTGATCTGTGTCCTCTTAGCGTGCACCTGAAACATCGCATTTCCCCAGCAAGCTTCGTTTTCTTGTCCTTCAAAGAGATGTCACTGGTACAGAGCTCTGTATCGTGGTTCGTGGCTCCGCAAAAGAAGCACTTCTTTGTGTCTTGTGCCTCGGCATGCAGAACCGAAGAGGATGGTAAGAAAGCTCGTTTCTGTTGTTGCTCTCGGCTATTCCTCTTCTGCGGGCTATTATCGATGACTCCCGATCGTTCTCTGCTCTCGATCTCGATGAGTAGGTATTCCAGCAGAGTTTCCAATTCGTCTTCCGGAAGACGTCGGGCTGTTGGAATATCTTCAGCTCGTTCTGTTGGTCTCGCGGCCGGCGCCGCAGTGCTCGCAGTACCGGATGAGGGCGACCGTTCTTCCAGTGACGTTGGTAGAAATAGTGTCGAGGTCATGTTTCCTCCATCCTGGAAGACCAACCTCCTTTCGGAGTGGCCAGCACGTCGGTAATAGTCGACCACGATGTCAGACGGGAGTGCACTGATGATAATATCTGTCAGCATGGTCGAATACGTGTTAGATGCGACTCCAATTCCTCGAAGACCTCGTACGTGGGCTTGCACTTGACCAAAAAGCCTTCTCAGCCCCTTTGTGTCGGTTGAGGAGGTAACAGCTTGAAGATCGCGAAGCTTCGAAAGATGCTCCTTCTGGATTAGTCGTGCGTCTCCAAATTGTCTTGTCAAAATTTCGATCGCATCGTTGTAGTGGGCGTCCGTGACTGGGAGACCGGCGATGGAAGCCCTCGCAGGTCCGTTGACCAACGTCTTCAAGTACTGGAACTTCTCGCCGTTCGACAGATCATCGTTGTCGTGTACGGCTCGTTTGAACTGTTGCCAAAATGGCTGCCACTCCGAAAGATCGCCCTTGAATGGCTGCAGCTGCAACCTAGGAAGCTTTACACCGCTGCGTCTCCTTTCGCCTCTTTCTTCGTTGTGGGAGCCAATTGCCGATGCTGCTGGGCGCGGCGGTTCATTTGAGCGAAGTTGCGTCGCTCGACTCTGAAGCAGACTCAAAACGGAAGTAGTCTGTTCTTCGTACTCCATCACTGACAGGTATTCTGCCTCAAGATCTCCATCCTCAATAAATGGTTCTAAGTCAGTGTTGAGCTTCTTGAGTTCTTCGTAGTTGACGTCCAGTTTCCGCAGAGTCGCTTCGATTTGTTCCACGTCAGTAGACCGAAGAATAGTGGTCGCCTCTCGGATTATGCGGGTGTTTTGCGCTCGTCTCGACGTCCTCTTCGTTCTTATTCGCTCCATATCGTTCCAGGTTAGGTAATAATCGGCAGTTGAAAGAATTTCTTACTTGGTCGTTCGTTCGAAGGTCAGTCCGGGGCGACCGATCGTTCACGGTTTCTTAGGGTCGTTCCTGGCTTGAGTTCCCGGGTTTCGGCACCATCTTTTGCGTAATGAGTCGCCACGAACTGACTTATAAAAAAGGACTTGGTTTAATATTTACATGACCGCGGTAAAATTCATCCTGGCAACTGCCCTGCTTCTTCGTCGTTCCAAAAACCAAAGAATGTCTCTTCTCGCGCCACCAACGCTTCTTCTTCGTCCTCAGTCCCAGACACGATCTCGTTCACCGAAAAAATGTCCCAGGCGCGAGACAGGATCGCCCTCCACTAGTCATTTTCCAACACCTGGTTCATGTTGCAGAAATTTGCCCGAATGGGTAACCCTGAGCGTTCATTGTTCGTCGAGACACTTTTCCTTTTACTCCATCCTGTTCTTGACAGCAGAAACTACTCTCCCTTGACCATAGTTTTCAAAGGACACATGCAAAATAAAAAAACTTTTTTTTAAACAGCTCAGATGGAAAAAAGGATGTCATAAAACAATTTTATAACGAAGAAAGAAAATTTTAGAGCTATATTTACGGCGCTATACGCATTTGTAGTTGGCACCCGCGGCGCTGCGGAAAAAGTGGCCCTTATTTATCACGTGGTGCTTGCGCTCTTCTGGAAGCATCCTATGGTTTGTAAAAAGGGCGCCAACTACAAATTCGTTTTGCGCTGTTATATAGCTCTAAATTGTTTCTTATTCTTTGTATATTCGCTTCTTAATATTCTTTTTCGATCTAGCCTGTCAAAAAAAAGTATTTTTCCCTTGCATGTTTTTTAAGGACTTTTCACAGATCATACACAGGAGGCTGGCATTGCCAATACAAGCTCATGTCTTCACTTTGAGCATGGAATAAGGCTAATAAGCATACGTCTGCAATCCGCAATGTCTGATCTACGGAAAGTTTCTGTTTTACCAAGACTCGTACCATTCCATTGTCAAAGGAGCAGGCACTGTTAATAAAAACTTCCTTTCATTACATTGTTTTAAAGAACAATTGTTCTTTCTTAATTAGGATCAAATGATCATCTTAGGATAATTGACAAATAATGGTAGATTCACATGATGGATCGAATTGCAATATTCATCCGTGAACCGTTTGTCACGTTACCATCATGTCGGCTATTCCAACGATTCGCACCTCGTCAGCGGACGCCCAGACTGTAAGGGCAGAGTGCCTTTTCAAGCGCAGATTTTTTGGCGGGTGAGTAACAGTAAAAGCGTTTACAGTAGAGTGCCAACAGCACAGCAATATTTTTGTTTTTGAATAAGCCAAACAAAGATAGTGCACCACTGTGTTTTGTCATTCGCTGTTTCATTTTGTCGAGCCATTCTTATTTTCCACTCGTGAA
The DNA here is from genome assembly GCA_037355805.1 of Ixodes ricinus. Classification (NCBI taxonomy): domain Eukaryota; kingdom Metazoa; phylum Arthropoda; class Arachnida; order Ixodida; family Ixodidae; genus Ixodes; species Ixodes ricinus. Next base: position 37,708 of record JAZHYW010000138.1, read on the forward strand.
AGAAGCTGCAAGAACTTTGCCCAGCTGACGCGCCGCAGGTTCTGGTACTCCTCCAGGTCGGTGTCAAGAAGCTTCTGTCAAAACTTGCCTAGCATGCTGCAATCTTTCCTGCACGTCCACCCAGTTTTCCACCCAGCAAGACCTTTCTTACGGCTGTAGTGTGCTGAAGAGTGGTGCACAAGCAAGCAATGCATAAAGGCATTTCCAAATGCCTCTCCGCGACCCCAAGACTTAATCGCTTTAATGCTGAAGCCTTCTGGAGCAAAACCGTACTTGTGTCATGTGGTTAGTAGAACTAGTGGTGCTTCACGCTAAGCCTATCACGATGCTTTGTCTCACTCGGTATGTAACAGCGGCACACAACGATTCTTTTTCATGATAGCACCGTGATCGTAGTCGCAAACATCACTTCTGACCTTTGAAAACGGTGCCACAGTGCAATGTTGGCCTTTTGCGGAATTGCAGGGCCGCAAATAGGTTCAGTCAGTCCTTGCTGTCATTCGCTCGTCTCCTCCGTGTAGACGCACTTGGGGGACTGACGTTCCGTGGACGTCTTGTAAGTGATCAATCCATCTGCGGATAAACTCGTCGTGTGAATCGGTCATAAGTAGACTGCAAAGTCTGCACTCACTTAACATTTCTGTTGACGTTGCCTGCACGTCATGAAAGTGTGTCTCGTATCAAATTAGATATTCTCAAAGGAACAAGGAAAATGCATAATAATGTTGCACATTGTTCACCTTAACCACTAAACTTTCTTCTTTCCTTTAGCTTTTTTTTTTTATTTTTTTATTGCATATACGGCCCAGGTCGCACGTGTCTCCACAATCAGTCGCCATCCTTAAAAATGTGTACAATTAAAAAATGCGTGCTGCCATCTCTGAGCAGCAACGAAAACTACGCTCGGAACAAACCTGGGATGCCCAAAAAGAAACAAGGGGCAAGGTATCGTGCGCTGATGAGCTACACTCATCCTAAACGGTTTAGGGACGGCTCTATAGGTGGACGAGCTAGGCTTGTCCAAAACGGTTAAGGGGTTAAGGTGCACTAGCACCTTCCACGACATTGTATCTTATTTAATATTTTATGATTCTAAATTACAGGACTAGGTAACAGAAAATAACAAGAGGAAGACGGGACGTCATATCTTTTTATGTTCTCATTTTTTCATCAGTCCTGTATTAAAAGGTTTTCATAGTAACAATAACGGTTGTATGTTATCTAACCTTCTTTCTTGCAATCTCCTGCTTACCAACTCAACCAGCGAAGTAACCAGCTCACCTCACCTCACCTCCTTCCTCCTTCCTTCCTTCCTTCCTTCCCTCCTTCCCTCCTTCCTTCCCTCCTTCCTTCCCTCCTTTCTTCCCTCCTTCCCTCCTTCCCTCCTTCCTTCCTTCCTTCCTTCCTTCCTTCCCTCCCTCCTTCCTTCCTTCCCTCCTTCCTTCCCTCCCTCCTTCCTTGCCTCCTTCCTTCCCTCCTTCCTTCCTTCCCTCCTTCCCTCCTTCCTTCCCTCCCTTCCTTCCCTCCTTCCTTCCCTCCTTCCTTCCCTCCTTCCTTCCTTCCCTCCTTCCTATCCTTCCTTCCTTCCCTTTTTCCTTCCTCCTTCCTTCCCTCCTTCCTTCCTTCCTTCCTTCCTTCCTTCCTTCCTTCCTTCCTCCTCCTTCCTTCCTTCCTTCCTTCCTTCCTTCCTTCCTTCCTTCCTTCCTTCCTTTCTTCCTGCCTGCCTGCCTGCCTGCCTGCCTGCCTTCCTGCCTTCCTGCCTTCGTTCCTGCCTGCCTGCCTGCCTTCCTTCCTTCCTTCCTGCCTGCCTGCCTGCCTTCCTGTCTGCCTGCCTTCCTGCCTGCCAGCCTTCCTTTCTGCCTGCCTGCCTTCCTACCTGCCTGCCTGCCTGCCTCTCCCTGCCTGCGGAAGGAAGGAAGGAGAGAGAAGGAAGGAAGAGAGAGGGAAGGAGGGAAGGAGGGAAGGAAGCGAAGGAAGAGGAAGGAGCGAAGGACAGCACGGAAGGCAGGACGAGGGAACGAAGGAAGGAAGGAAGGAGGAAGGAAGGAGAGAGAGGAAGGAAGAAGCGAAGGCAGGCAAGCGAAGGCAGCGCAAGGAAGCGCGCGCGAAGCGCAGCGGGAAGGAGGGAGGGACGGAAGGAGGCAGAGGAAGGAGAGCAGGCAGAAGGAAGGAGGGAAGGAGGGCAGGAGCAGGGAAGGAAGGAAGGAAGGAAGGAAGGCAGGCAGGCAGGAAGGCAGGCAGGAAGGCAGGCAGGAAGGAAGGCAGGCAGGCAGGCAGGAAGGAAGGCAGGCAGGCAGGCAGGCAGGCAGGGAGGCAGGCAGGAAGGCAGGAAGGCAGGCAGGCAGGCAGGCAGGCAGGAAGGAAGGCAGGCAGGCAGGCAGGCAGGAAGGCAGGAAGGCAGGCAGGCAGGCAGGAAGGAAGGCAGGCAGGCAGGAAGGAAGGCAGGAAGGCAGGCAGGAAGGCAGGCAGGCAGGCAGGCAGGAAGGAAGGCAGGCAGGCAGGAAGGAGGCAGGCAGGAAGGCAGGAAGAAGGCAGGAAGGCAGGAAGGAAGGCAGGCAGGCAGGCAGTGCAGGAAGGCAGGCAGGCAGGCAGGAAGGAAGGCAGGCAGGAAGGAAGGCAGGGAAGGAAGGCAGGAAGGCAGGAAGGAAGGAAGGCAGGCAGGCAGGCAGGCAGGCGGGCAGGGCCGGCAGGCCGGCAGGCAGGCAGGCAGGCAGGCGGGCAGGCGGGCAGGCAGGCAGGCGGGCGGGCGGGCGGGCAGGGCAGGCGGGCGGAAGGCGGGCGGGCGGGCGGGCAGGCGGGCGGGCGGGCGGGAGGCAGGCGGGCAAGCAGGCAGGAAGGAAGGAAGGCAGGGAGGCAGGAAGGAAGGCAGGAAGGAAGGAAGGAAGGAAGGAAGGAAGGAAGGAAGGCAGGCAGGCAGGCAGGCAGGCAGGAAGGAGCAGGCAGGCAGGCAGGCAGGCAGGCAGGCAGGCAGGAAGGCAGGCAGGCAGGCAGGCAGGCAGGCAGGCAGGCAGGCAGGCAGGCAGGCAGGCAGGCAGGCAGGAAGGCAGGCAGGCAGGAAGGAAGGCAGGCAGGCAGGAAGGAAGGCAGGCAGGAAGGAAGGAAGGCAGGAAGGAAGGAAGGAAGGCAGGCAGGCAGGAAGGAAGGCAGGCAGGCAGGAAGGAAGGCAGGCAGGCAGGCAGGCAGGCAGGAAGGAAGGCAGGCAGGAAGGAAGGCAGGAAGGAAGGCAGGCAGGCAGGCAGGAAGGCAGGCAGGCAGGCAGGAAGGCAGGCAGGCAGGAAGGAAGGCAGGCAGGCAGGCAGGCAGGCAGGCAGGCAGGCAGGCAGGCAGGCAGGCAGGCAGGCAGGAAGGAAGGAAGGCAGGAAGGAAGGCAGGCAGGCAGGCAGGAAGGAAGGCAGGCAGGAAGGCAGGCAGGCAGGAAGGAAGGCAGGCAGGCAGGAAGGAAGGCAGGCAGGCAGGCAGGCAGGCAGGCAGGAAGGAAGGCAGGCAGGAAGGAAGGCAGGAAGGAAGGAAGGCAGGCAGGCAGGAAGGAAGGCAGGCAGGCAGGCAGGAAGGAAGGCAGGCAGGAAGGAAGGAGGGCAGGCAGGCAGGCAGGCAGGCAGGAAGGCAGGCAGGAAGGAAGGCAGGCAGGCAGGCAGGCAGGCAGGAAGGCAGGCAGGCAGGCAGGAAGGCAGGCAGGCAGGCAGGCAGGAAGGAAGGCAGGCAGGCAGGAAGGAAGGAAGGCAGGCAGGCAGGCAGGCAGGAAGGCAGGAAGGAAGGCAGGCAGGCAGGCAGGAAGGAAGGCAGGCAGGCAGGAAGGAAGGCAGGCAGGCAGGAAGGCAGGCAGGCAGGCAGGCAGGCAGGAAGGCAGGAAGGAAGGCAGGCAGGCAGGCAGGCAGGCAGGCAGGCAGGCAGGAAGGAAGGCAGGCAGGCAGGCAGGCAGGCAGGAAGGCAGGCAGGCAGGAAGGAAGGCAGGCAGGAAGGAAGGCAGGCAGGCAGGCAGGCAGGAAGGAAGGCAGGAAGGCAGGCAGGAAGGCAGGCAGGCAGGCAGGCAGGCAGGCAGGCAGGCAGGAAGGAAGGCAGGCAGGCAGGAAGGCAGGCAGGCAGGCAGGCAGGCAGGAAGGAAGGCAGGCAGGCAGGCAGGAAGGAAGGCAGGCAGGCAGGAAGGCAGGCAGGAAGGAAGGCAGGCAGGCAGGAAGGCAGGCAGGAAGGAAGGCAGGCAGGCGAGGCAGGAAGGCAGGCAGGCAGGCAGGCAGGCAGGAAGGCAGGCAGGCAGGCAGGAAGGCAGGCAGGCAGGAAGGCAGGCAGGCAGGCAGGCAGGCAGGCAGGAAGGCAGGCAGGCAGGCAGGCAGGCAGGAAGGAAGGCAGGCAGGCAGGCAGGCAGGCAGGCAGGCAGGCAGGCAGGCAGGAAGGAAGGCAGGCAGGCAGGAAGGAAGGCAGGCAGGCAGGCAGGCAGGAAGGAAGGCAGGCAGGCAGGCAGGGAGGCAGGAAGGAAGGCAGGAAGGCAGGCAGGCAGGAAGGCAGGCAGGCAGGAAGGAAGGCAGGCAGGCAGGAAGGAAGGCAGGCAGGCAGGCAGGCAGGAAGGCAGGAAGGCAGGCAGGCAGGAAGGAAGGAAGGCAGGCAGGAAGGAAGGCAGGCAGGCAGGAAGGAAGGCAGGCAGGAAGGCAGGCAGGCAGGCAGGAAGGCAGGCAGGCAGGAAGGCAGGCAGGCAGGAAGGAAGGCAGGCAGGCAGGAAGGAAGGCAGGCAGGCAGGAAGGAAGGCAGGCAGGCAGGAAGGAAGGCAGGCAGGCAGGAAGGCAGGCAGGCAGGCAGGAAGGCAGGCAGGAAGGAAGGCAGGCAGGCAGGCAGGCAGGCAGGAAGGCAGGCAGGAAGGCAGGCAGGCAGGAAGGAAGGCAGGCAGGCAGGCAGGCAGGCAGGCAGGAAGGCAGGGAAGGCAGGCAGGCAGGCAGGCAGGAAGGCAGGCAGGCAGGCAGGAAGGAAGGCAGGCAGGCAGGCAGGAAGGCAGGCAGGCAGGCAGGCAGGCAGGAAGGAAGGCAGGCAGGAAGGCAGGCAGGCAGGCAGGAAGGAAGGCAGGCAGGCAGGAAGGAAGGCAGGAAGGCAGGCAGGCAGGCAGGCAGGCAGGCAGGAAGGAAGGAAGGCAGGCAGGAAGGAAGGCAGGCAGGCAGGAAGGAAGGCAGGCAGGCAGGAAGGAAGGCAGGAAGGAAGGCAGGCAGGCAAGGAAGGCAGGCAGGAAGGCAGGCAGGCAGGCAGGCAGGAAGGCAGGCAGGCAGGCAGGCAGGCAGGCAGGCAGGCAGGCAGGCAGGCAGGCAGGCAGGAAGGCAGGCAGGAAGGAAGGCAGGCAGGCAGGCAGGCAGGAAGGCAGGAAGGAAGGCAGGCAGGCAGGCAGGCAGGCAGGCAGGCAGGCAGGAAGGAAGGCAGGCAGGCAGGAAGGCAGGCAGGAAGGCAGGCAGGCAGGCAGGAAGGCAGGCAGGCAGGCAGGAAGGCAGGCAGGCAGGAAGGCAGGCAGGCAGGAAGGCAGGCAGGCAGGCAGGGAAGGAAGGCAGGCAGGCAGGCAGGCAGGCAGGCAGGCAGGCAGGAAGGCAGGCAGGCAGGAAGGCAGGCAGGCAGGCAGGCAGGCAGGCAGGAAGGAAGGCAGGCAGGCGGGAAGGCAGGCAGGCAGGCAGGCAGGAAGGAAGGCAGGCAGGCAGGCAGGCAGGCAGGCAGGCAGGAAGGAAGGCAGGCAGGCAGGCAGGCAGGAAGGCAGGCAGGCAGGAAGGAAGGCAGGCAGGCAGGAAGGAAGGCAGGCAGGCAGGAAGGCAGGCAGGCAGGCAGGCAGGAAGGAAGGCAGGCAGGCAGGCAGGCAGGAAGGCAGGCAGGCAGGCAGGCAGGCAGGCAGGAAGGAAGGCAGGCAGGCAGGCAGGCAGGCAGGAAGGCAGGCAGGCAGGAAGGAAGGCAGGCAGGAAGGCAGGCAGGCAGGCAGGCAGGCAGGCAGGCAGGCAGGCAGGCAGGCAGGCAGGCAGGAAGGAAGGCAGGCAGGCAGGAAGGAAGGCAGGCAGGCAGGCAGGCAGGAAGGAAGGCAGGCAGGCAGGAAGGCAGGCAGGAAGGCAGGCAGGCAGGAAGGCAGGCAGGCAGGAAGGCAGGCAGGCAGGCAGGAAGGAAGGCAGGCAGGCAGGAAGGAAGGCAGGCAGGCAGGAAGGCAGGCAGGCAGGAAGGCAGGCAGGCAGGAAGGCAGGCAGGCAGGCAGGCAGGCAGGAAGGCAGGCAGGCAGGCAGGCAAGGCAGGCAGGCAGGCAGGAAGGCAGGCAGGAAGGAAGGCAGGCAGGCAGGAAGGAAGGCAGGCAGGAAGGAAGGCAGGCAGGCAGGCAGGCAGGCAGGAAGGCAGGCAGGCAGGCAGGCAGGCAGGCAGGAAGGCAGGCAGGCAGGCAGGAAGGCAGGCAGGCAGGCAGGAAGGCAGGCAGGAAGGCAGGCAGGCAGGCAGGCAGGCAGGCAGGCAGGCAGGCAGGCAGGCAGGCAGGCAGGAAGGAAGGCAGGCAGGCAGGAAGGCAAGGCAGGCAGGCAGGAAGGAAGGCAGGCAGGCAGGAAGGCAGGCAGGCAGGAAGGAAGGCAGGCAGGCAGGCAGGAAGGCAAGGAAGGCAGGCAGGCAGGCAAGGAAGGCAGGCAGGCAGGCAGGCAGGAAGGCAGGCAGGCAGGAAGGCAGGCAGGCAGGAAGGAAGGCAGGCAGGCAGGCAGGAAGGCAGGCAGGAAGGCAGGCAGGAAGGCAGGCAGGCAGGCAGGAAGGAAGGCAGGCAGGCAGGCAGGCAGGCAGGCAGGAAGGCAGGCAGGAAGGCAGGCAGGCAGGAAGGCAGGCAGGCAGGAAGGAAGGCAGGCAGGCAGGCAGGAAGGCAGGCAGGCAGGAAGGCAGGCAGGGCAGGAAGGCAGGCAGGCAGGAAGGAAGGCAGGCAGGAAGGCAGGCAGGCAGGCAGGCAGGCAGGCAGGCAGGCAGGCAGGAAGGCAGGCAGGCAGGCAGGCAGGCAGGCAGGCAGGCAGGCAGGCAGGCAGGAAGGCAGGCAGGCAGGAAGGCAGGCAGGCAGGCAGGAAGGCAGGCAGGCAGGCAGGAAGGCAGGCAGGCAGGCAGGCAGGCAGGCAGGACAGGCAGGCAGGCAGGCAGGCAGGCAGGAAGGCAGGCAGGCAGGCAGGCAGGCAGGAAGGCAGGCAGGCAGGCAGGCAGGCAGGCAGGAAGGCAGGCAGGCAGGCAGGCAGGAAGGCAGGCAGGCAGGAAGGCAGGCAGGCAGGCAGGCAGGCAGGCAGGCAGGCAGGAAGGCAGGCAGGCAGGCAGGCAGGCAGGCAGGAAGGAAGGCAGGCAGGCAGGAAGGCAGGCAGGCAGGCAGGAAGGAAGGCAGGCAGGCAGGCAGGAAGGAAGGCAGGCAGGCGGGAAGGCAGGCAGGCAGGAAGGCAGGCAGGCAGGCAGGCAGGCAGGAAGGCAGGCAGGCAGGAAGGAAGGCAGGCAGGCAGGCAGGCAGGCAGGAAGGAAGGCAGGCAGGCAGGCAGGCAGGCAGGCAGGCAGGAAGGAAGGCAGGCAGGCAGGCAGGCAGGCAGGAAGGCAGGCAGGCAGGAAGGAAGGCAGGCAGGCAGGCAGGAAGGAAGGCAGGCAGGAAGGAAGGCAGGCAGGCAGGAAGGCAGGCAGGAAGGCAGGCAGGAAGGAAGGAAGGCAGGCAGGAAGGCAGGCAGGAAGGCAGGCAGGAAGGCAGGCAGGCAGGAAGGAAGGCAGGCAGGCAGGCAGGAAGGCAGGCAGGCAGGCAGGAAGGCAGGCAGGCAGGAAGGAAGGCAGGCAAGGCAGGAAGGCAGGCAGGAAGGCAGGCAGGCAGGAAGGAAGGCAGGCAGGCAGGAAGGCAGGCAGGCAGGCAGGAAGGAAGGCAGGCAGGCAGGCAGGAAGGAAGGAAGGCAGGCAGGCAGGCAGGCAGGAAGGCAGGCAGGCAGGCAGGAAGGCAGGCAGGCAGGAAGGCAGGCAGGCAGGCAGGCAGGCAGGAAGGCAGGCAGGCAGGCAGGCAGGCAGGAAGGAAGGCAGGCAGGCAGGCAGGAAGGCAGGCAGGCAGGCAGGCAGGCAGGAAGGCAGGCAGGCAGGCAGGAAGGAAGGCAGGAAGGAAGGCAGGCAGGCAGGAAGGAAGGCAGGCAGGCAGGCAGGCAGGCAGGAAGGCAGGCAGGCAGGCAGGCAGGCAGGCAGGCAGGAAGGAAGGCAGGCAGGCAGGCAGGAAGGAAGGCAGGCAGGCAGGAAGGCAGGCAGGCAGGAAGGCAGGCAGGAAGGCAGGCAGGCAGGAAGGAAGGCAGGCAGGCAGGCAGGCAGGAAGGAAGGCAGGCAGGCAGGAAGGAAGGCAGGCAGGCAGGAAGGCAGGCAGGCAGGAAGGCAGGAAGGAAGGCAGGCAGGCAGGAAGGAAGGCAGGCAGGCAGGAAGGCAGGCAGGAAGGAAGGCAGGCAGGCAGGAAGGCAGGCAAGGCAGGCAGGCAGGAAGGCAGGCAGGCAGGCAGGAAGGCAGGCAGGCAGGAAGGAAGGCAGGCAGGCAGGCAGGCAGGCAGGAAGGCAGGAAGGCAGGCAGGCAGGCAGGCAGGAAGGCAGGCAGGCAGGCAGGCAGGCAGGCAGGCAGGAAGGAAGGCAGGCAGGCAGGAAGGCAGGCAGGCAGGCAGGCAGGAAGGCAGGCAGGCAGGAAGGCAGGCAGGCAGGCAGGAAGGCAGGCAGGCAGGAAGGAAGGCAGGCAGGCAGGCAGGCAGGCAGGCAGGCAGGCAGGCAGGCAGGAAGGCAGGCAGGCAGGCAGGCAGGCAGGAAGGAAGGCAGGCAGGCAGGAAGGAAGGAAGGCAGGCAGGCAGGCAGGAAGGAAGGCAGGCAGGCAGGAAGGAAGGCAGGCAGGAAGGAAGGCAGGCAGGCAGGGAAGGAAGGCAGGCAGGCAGGCAGGAAGGCAGGAAGGCAGGCAGGCAGGCAGGGAAGGAAGGCAGGCAGGAAGGAAGGCAGGCAGGCAGGAAGGAAGGCAGGCAGGCAGGCAGGAAGGAAGGCAGGAAGGCAGGCAGGCAGGAAGGAAGGCAGGCAGGCAGGCAGGCAGGAAGGCAGGCAGGCAGGCAGGCAGGAAGGCAGGAAGGAAGGCAGGGAAGGCAGGCAGGAAGGAAGGCAGGCAGGAAGGAAGGCAGGCAGGCAGGCAGGCAGGCAGGAAGGAAGGCAGGCAGGCAGGCAAGGCAGGAAGGCAGGCAGGCAGGCAGGCAGGAAGGAAGGCAGGCAGGCAGGAAGGAAGGCAGGCAGGCAGGCAGGAAGGAAGGCAGGCAGGAAGGCAGGCAGGCAGGCAGGAAGGCAGGCAAGGCAGGCAGGAAGGCAGGCAGGCAAGGAAGGAAGGCAGGCAGGCAGGAAGGCAGGAAGGAAGGCAGGCAAGGAAGGCAGGCAGGCAGGAAGGAAGGAAGGCAGGCAGGCAGGCAGGCAGGCAGGCAGGAAGGAAGGACAGGCAGGAAGGCAGGCAGGCAGGAAGGAAGAGCAGGCAGGCAGGAAGGAAGGCAGGCAGGCAGGCAGGCAGGAAGGCAGGCAGGCAGGCAGGAAGGAAGGCAGGCAGGCAGGAAGGCAGGCAGGCAGGCAGGAAGGCAGGCAGGCAGGCAGGCAGGCAGGCAGGCAGGCAGGCAGGCAGGCAGGAAGGCAGGCAGGCAGGAAGGCAGGCAGGCAGGCAGGCAGGAAGGAAGGCAGGCAGGCAGGCAGGAAGGCAGGCAGGAAGGCAGGCAGGCAGGAAGGAAGGCAGGCAGGAAGGCAGGCAGGCAGGCAGGCAGGCAGGAAGGCAGGCAGGCAGGCAGGAAGGCAGGCAGGCAGGCAGGAAGGCAGGCAGGCAGGAAGGCAGGAGGCAGGCAGGCAGGAAGGAAGGCAGGCAGGCAGGCAGGCAGGCAGGCAGGAAGGAAGGCAGGCAGGCAGGCAGGCAGGAAGGCAGGCAGGCAGGCAGGAAGGACAGGCAGGCAGGCAGGAAGGAAGGACAGGCAGGCAGGCAGGCGAGAGGAAGGAGGCAGGCAGGCAGGAAGGCAGGCAGGCAGGAAGGCAGGCGAGGCAGGAAGGAAGGCAGGCAGGGAGGAAGGAGGCAAGGAAGGCAGGAAGGAAGGCAGGAAGGCAGGCAGGGACAGGCAGGAAGGCGAGGCAGGAAGGCAGGCAGGCGAGGCAGGCAGGCAGGAAGGCAGGCAGGAAGGAAGGCAGGCAGGCAGGCAGGAAGGCAAGGCAGGCAGGCAGGCAAGGAAGGCAGGCAAGGCAGGCAGGCAGGCAGGCAGGAAGGAAGGCAGGCAGGCAGGCAGGCAGGCAGGCAGGCAGGCAAGGAAGGCAGGCAGGAAGGCAGGAAGGCAGGAAGGAAGGCAGGCAGGCAGGAAGGAAGGCAGGCAAGGCAGGAAGGCAGGCAGGGAAGGCAGGCAGGAAGGCAGGCAGGCAGAGAGAGGCAAGGCAGGAAGGAAGGCAGGCAGGAAGGCAGGCAGGCAGGAAGGCAGGCAGGCAGGCAGGAAGGAAGGCAGGCAGGAAGGAAGGCAGG
>JAZHYW010000139.1:0-43563 GCA_037355805.1 Ixodes ricinus
AAGTCTCCGGGAATCGATGGAATACGACTAAGTGACATGCGAAGAAATTTATGTTACCTTCAAAGCACACTTCGTCTTCGATTCAATACAAATTCTTGAATCTGGTTTCATACCTAATGAGTTAAAAATCGCCGTTGTCAAACCCCTGTTCCAGGGAGGGCACAGAAATAGGGTCGAGAACTATCGCCCAATATCTATTTTGCCATGCCTTATCCAGATGCTAGAGAAATTTATATATAATGCAATGTCTTCATTCCTCAAAAACACAAGCTTATGTCTGCAAATCAATACGGTTTTATTGCTGGCCGAGGCACGCAACCACTTCTGAAATCACTATCTGACGAGCTAAATTTTAGCTTCGAACACAACTGGTTTACCTGTGCCTGCTTTTTAGACGTTTCTAAGGCTTTTGATACAGTTAATCATCTCATTTTACAGCACAAGGTTTCAGCTTTGGGTTTTCGGGGCCCGTTCTTATCACTGCTAAAAGATTTCTTACATGAACGTTCACAACTGGTGGCTTTAAATGGTGTATATAGCAGCAACCTCTCATCAAAAGCCGGCGTTCCAGAAGGCTCCATACTTTCGCCGCTCTTATTCAACATCTATGTCAATGATATGGCTAGCGCAGTTACCAACTGTATGATATACCAATACGCTGACGATACCCTTGTATTGACTTGTCATCTTTCATACCCAAAAGCCATGGAGATGCTTCAACATTTTTGTAATGAGCTCATGGATTGGTTTAATCAAAATTTGATTGCTATAAATGTCTATAAAACAAAGCTCGTATGCTTGCACAATCCTTTGAAAGTTGTTTCGCAAAATATTCCACTTTTTTTACACACGTCTAAGTGTTTCCCGTGCCATTGTGATGAAGTTGCATATTCTGACACAGTAAAATATCTTGGCACTCTCTTTGACTCTGATCTGTCAGGAAATTCACATCTCACTAAAATCTGTGCTAAACTTAGGAGTGTCTGCTGTTTGCTCTATAACATCAAAACATTCATGCCCTCCGGTTCGCGCAAATGCATGGCTAATTCATTAGCCTACACATATTTGCGCTATGGCATAACTGTATTTGGCCAATGCTCGAGACTATGGCACAAAAAAGTGAACGGTATTTTAAAAGGAATTTTGAGAAACGTGTGCTATGCCATGTGTTTTTCTAATTTAGATTAATTTTAAACTTTATCAATGCCGAACTTTCGGTATTTGTTCTCAGGGACAGTAGTGCTCAATCACAACTGGAAGGACGACTTTAAATTTACTCACTCCGTCACGCGGCCATTGCGGAAAGTTCCACTCTATGTTGCTCCAACATGTTATACACGGTATGGGAAAAACATGCGTTCATTTTATGTCCCTCACATTTCCCACGAGTTACCACCAAGTTTCTCAAACCTTACTTCAAAAAAAAAAAACTTAAAAAAGAACTACGCAATATATTCACCAACGAAGAAACTGTGTGATCATTAACAGTATATTGTTACGTGACATTTTATTGCTTCGCGCAGAAACTAACTATCTTCTCGTCTATCAATTATTGTTCAAATTTATTTGTATGTGAGAGGCGCACTCTAACGTCTTGCTACACGAGTAACTACTTTAGCTTCTGTGCAATACACGTTCGTGCTCATTTTCTAATACTGTCTATTAATCTGCTGGACAAGAACTTGATCCTTTGAAATTTGACTTTTGATGAAGTGTGACTCTGAACTTGTGCTTTCTTATTGCCTTGTGTTTTTGTCTTTTTTCCTATTACCTTCTGGAGCTTTCCTGTGAATCACTATAATCTTTACGGCTCAGTCCCACAAGCCCTTGTTGGCTTAGATGAACCTGCCTTCTGCGCTTTTTTTGACTAACCCAGCGTAAATAAATTTTATTATTATTATTATTATTATTATTATTATTATTATTATTATTATTATTATTATTATTATTATTATTATTATTATTATTATTATTATCTATTATCTGCCATTCGACCCAGCTGCCGACGTTCCCTTCGAGGAGCATCGCGGTGCATCGCGGGACGGCCTCCCGGCGCAAGACAAGTGAGCCGCCATTCCCGTCGCTCTGGCCGACCGTCGGCTTTGCTCCTGCCAGGCCCGCGTCCTGTTTCTCGCCATCGGACCCAGCGGCCGACGTTCCCTTCGAGGAGCATCGCGGGACGACCTCATAAATCAGGTCTGCTCGCAAACCATCCCCTCTGACGAGCAAGCCGTCCCTGCCAAGCGATCGCAAGTCTTCGTCTGTTTCCATCTGTGATCTCCGACTACCGGAGGCGTGCCTCAACACCATTTCTCTGTCGCCAGGCGCTGGAATCGCTCTCAGGTGCAATCCCTCTCCACCAGTTGCCGGTAACTTCTCAACCTCGTCTCGTCGAACATTTTAATTAGGGCTTGTTAACGCGCTTCTTGAGTAGCCTTCCCTGTTTTTGCTTACATACGTTTTATTTCTTTTTCCTCCTTTTCTATCGTCTTTTCGCTCCGCCTCCATGCCTCTAGTCTGCGATGCGTGTTCCCAACCGGTGTCGTCCGACGGTCGCCATATGACATGTACGGCATGCGCTTGTAACTATCACCTAGGTGAAACATGCTCTGGAATCGCCGATTCCACATTCACTGCTATGAATACCGAGAAAAAAGCCAAATGGAGATGTGAGGCATGCCGCTCCAAGAGCAGTCGGTCTGATCTTGACGTGGTCGACGTGAGCACAAATGAGATTTCGCCATGTGACGGCACCATGCTCGCAGCGCAAATTCTGGAGATCAACCGAAAGTTGGATTCTCTGCTTTCGCTCAAAATCAGCGTAGACTCGTTGCTCGAACTTCCGGGCAACGTAAACGAACTACTGCTTCTTAAGCCATCTATAGACATGATGAATGCCTCGGTTGAAGAGATGCAAACATCAATCTCGTTTTTGAGCGAGAAGTATGACAGCCTTCTGGTGACGTCAGCCGCGCAGGCGACTGAGATCGGAGACCTCGAGACGGAGGTGGGGGCTTTAAGAAAGACAGTCTCTGAGCAGGCCCATGTTATCCGGCGTATTGAAACAGAGCTGAACGAGGCGGACCAACATGCTCGCCTTCCGAACATGGAATACACGGTTTGAAAACTGATCCAAACGTTCCTCTTGCTGCCGTCCTTAGTGGACTAGCAGAGAAGCTCGGGATTGAGCAGCATGAATCATCAGACGTCGTCTCTGTGTTCAAAATACCGGGCAGGCAAGGTGTACATCAGCCTATTTTGGTAAAGTTCACATCTGTGGCTGTGAAGGACCGCTGAATGAGGACTCGGAACAAACTTCAACTACTCCAGGTTATGGCGCACCGTGCATTCACGAGGGCGCCTATCAAACCATTTAGCCGTCTTGACCGCGAGGCAGCTATTTAGTTGCCTCGCCTCAGACACGATCACATGGTCGTGTCGCCGCGGGGTCGATCGGGATCTCGAATTCGGCTCCCGACGTGCCGCTTTCTCTCCTAGCCACTGGATGGCGCTGCAGGCGCCCCATGGCGGGCGAGGAGAAAACCTCCTCGCCCATCGGTCGATATTGTCGGGTAACCGGGAGGCAAGAGTCTCTTAGGATTCCGGCCGGCGCTCAAGAAAGGCGAGTGCTAGCAACTGCTCTCGGGCAATAGCGGGACACGAGGCCTAGGGGCCCTCTTTGTGTTAAGCTTTGGGCTTAACGTACGTTTGTAAATATTTGAGTAATGTCGCGTGTGTTTGTAGTATAGATTGAGTGTTTTGTAACGTTGTGTATCTATGTACCAATAAACGGGGAGCGGAATCCCGCTCCCGTGAAAGAACCAGGCTGGACTCGGGTTGTTGACGGACCACGTGGGGAACGGCGTATCGGTGGTGGTACGCGAATTCCAACAAATGGCGCCCAACGTGGGGCCCGAACCCACGACACCGAGATTAAGAGTCTCGTGCTCTACCGACTGAGCTAGCCGGGCGGAATCCTAAGAGACTCTTGCCTCCCGGTTACCCGACAATATCGACCGATGGGCGAGGAGGTTTTCTCCTCGCCCGCCATGGGGCGCCTGCAGCGCCATCCAGTGGCTAGGAGAGAAAGCGGCACGTCGGGAGCCGAATTCGAGATCCCGATCGACCCCGCGGCGACACGACCATGTGATCGTGTCTGAGGCGAGGCAACTAAATAGCTGCCTCGCGGTCAAGACGGCTAAATGGTTTGATAGGCGCCCTCGTGAATGCACGGTGCGCCATAAGGTTAACGGCTCAACTGAGAGGGTTTACTTCAACGACAACCTAACTCAATCCAATCGTGAACTATTTCGGCTAGCTCGTTCCCGTGGTAAGGAGCGAGGATACAAGTTCGTCTGAGTCAAAGATGCCCGCATTTTGGCAAAAAAAGAGGAGGGCGCACCTCTGGTGCGGGTACGGCAGCGTGGTGACCTTGACTTAATCACATAAAGGCTATGACCAGTTTTTTCCGGTTTGACGATTTCAGAGCGTTTACTGACTCTTGTGCCGCCTCTTCCTTCAATTCCTTCACTGTAGTTCATGTTAACATTCGAAGCATACGGAAATACTGGGATGAGCTTAGGGCTATTGTTGATGAACTTCATGATAAAATCGATGCCCTTGTTTTAACTGAAATAAATGTGAGCTCCGACTTCTTACCGCTGTTTAGACTGTCTGGTTTCCAGAACTGTCGAGATACCCGAGGAGGTGGTATCGGCATTTTCGTGAAGGATTCCTGGTCGATGACTCAGGTTGACGTAAAGTTTACACACTCAGAAAGCCTGCCTGTTAAGCTCTCTCACTCCCATCAGACAATTTGCCTTTTGGCAATATATATACCCCCTCGTCTAACTGTATCATTTTTCTGGAAGAGCTGAGAGGAAACTCGGAGGAATTAACTAACGAAACAACGTTTTGCTTGGTAGGGGATATAAATATTGACACCCTTAAAAATTCACAATCAGTCGTTTGTGACTATTTGTCTCTACTTGCCGAGCATGGAATATCACCAACTATTCAAAGTGCAACAAGAGAGGAAGTGCTGAATGACCATGTTGTGTCCTCGTGTCTCGACCACATTAACGTTCGATCCTCCGATGCTTCTGGCCATTCTGCTCTAATTTTGCAAAAGCTAGCTGATCATTTTTTTGTTACGTGTCAATGTGTCTTCTCTTCTGAAGCGGTTCAGGAGGTCGAGCGCATTTGCCGATTAAAATGCTGAACTTGATAACTTTTGACCGACTGATTAAGAACTATGACTGGGATGGTTTTTTGTCCTCAGTCAACAGCAACAACATTTACCCAATGTTCATTAACATCCTGAACAACTTTAGAAATTCATCAAAAAAGGTGGTATATGTCAAAAAACGTAAACCCTCACTACCTTGGCTAACTCCCGCTATTCTCGACGCAATAACTTTAAAAGAGCAATTCTGGAAGAAGAGTCGGCGTTCCCCCAACAACGCAGTACTTAAACTAGAGTGTAAGGAACAAAGAAACCGCGTCAACGCTCTCCTTCGCTCAGCGAAACGCTCATATTTTTCTAAGAAGATTCGCGATGCTCGCTCTGACTCCAGAAAAACTTGGTGTGTTATCAATGAGCTTCGCGGTCATGTGCGAAAGAACATGACTGAGACTCTTCGAGACCACTTTGGCACAGACATGACTTCTACTGCGCAAGCATTCAATACTTTTTTCAAAAACTCAGCTGCCATCCCGACGAGCACGGGATCCCCCATTTGGACACCCGGAACTCCGGCTTTCTTCGAATCAGCATTTCTTTTTTCTCTCACGGAGCTTGACTTGCGCTCATATTTGTTCGGTTTCAGGCCATCTAAATCTGCGGGTGTTGACAACGTCACAGCTCGAGATTTGTGCCGCAACTATGACTCGATAAAGGATGTGCTTCTGACCATTATCAATGATATGCTAGAAACGGGTAATATCCCCACCGAATTAAAACAAGATTTAGTGGTTCCTCTTTACAAAGGTGGCGTAAAAGACCAAGTTTCTTCATACAGACCTATTTCGATCCTCTCTTGCATCTCCCAGATTCTCGAAAAACACCTCTTTCCTGTTATGACTGGCTTTCTTGGCAAGCATTCCATTATATCGTCAACTCAGTACGGGTTCGTAGCTGGTCGTGGCACCATTGATCTCCTTGAAAATTTTTCTCACACTTTGCATTACTCTTTTGAGAATAATATGTATACGTGCGCACTGTTTATTGACGTTGCAAAGGCATTTGACACTGTCAACAACGACATCCTTTTGTATAAGCTTTGCAGGATGGGCCTTCGAGGGCCGTTCTATTCCTTGCTCGCCAATTTTCTTTCAAATCGAACCCAGGTAGTGTCTCTGGGCAACTGTCGCAGCTGACAGGTGTGCTTAACATCCGGGGTCCCACAGGGCTCTATTCTATCGCCGCTACTATTTAACATCTACGTCAATGATTTACCAACTGCAGTCACAAGCTCCACGGTACTGCAATATGCTGATGATACTGTTTTATTTTCTAGACATCTGGTATACGAGCGTGCAGTCAAAATACTGCAGGCAGACGCGACTGCACTCATGGACTGGTTTTCGGCAAATAAGCTGCGTGTGAACACTTCCAAAACAAAACTTGTATGTTTCTGTAATCCTCTGAAAGTTGTCAACTTCTCTTCTTCATTTTTTCTTCATGAATCCAATTGCCTATGCACCGATTGTGAACCCGTGCAATATGTTAGCTCTATTAAGTACCTAGGTATCTACTTTGATTGTGATTTATCATGGCGCACACATATGTCTTACTTATGCCAACGGTTGCGAGCTGTCTGTTTTTTTAATGTATAGTTTAAAGTGTTTTGTACCTTTATCTATAAGAAGAAACGTTATGCATGCCCTGGCGTACAGTTTACTGTGGTATGGCATCACAGTCTTCTTCAATTGTCCTTTCCTATGGCACACACGAATCGACCGCAGTTTGCGTGGTCTTCTTAAGAGCGTTGCTTACCGCACGGAATACTCATCGAGTGATAACTTGTTCGCCTCGCTTGAACTACCGTCGTTCTACTCTTTATTTCTACAAACGGTCGTCTGGAAACACTTCTGGGGGAGCGAGTTTAAAATCATTTCGACACCAGTCCGTGAGCTTCGAGCAGCTCCACGATTCCATACCCCAAGAGCGAGAACTCGCTATGGTGAAAGTATGCGCAAATATTATGTGCCAAACGTTTTCAATAGTCTTCCAGACTCCTTGCTTTCCCTTGCTTCCAACAAATCACTGAAGAAAAGTCTGCGATCTTTGTTTTCTGACGTGTTGCGAGAGCCATCATGATAGCAATGGGAAGCCTACCTGGGCAGCTATATTCTCCTGTTTATTTTCATTTCTACACACAAGCTTATTACTTGGCTCCAAACGTTTCCATAATTTCAGGCCTATTTTTTTTTCTCTGCCTTTGCGCCGATTTCGTCTCTTTGTTTTTTTGTTGTTGTTTTTTTCTGTTTTTTTTTTAAATTTACACAGGCTGTTTTGCTTTGCTTTCTTCCCGAAATGTAACTGTTCACTGAAGACCTGTTCGAACTTTGGGGCGTGTATCGTGGAAAAAAGCAGACAAGTGTGTGCGTGTTTTTTATATATTTGTTTTCTTGTGCGATTATGATTGCAAACCCTTCAGCCACATCTTCGAGAAGCACTCTCCTATTCGCTGTGGTGCTGTGCATATACAACGTGCGTGCGTGTGTGCATTTTGTACTTACTTCATTTCTTATATTGTAACTTTTCCACCTTCCAAAGAACTGCACTGTGTTTCCAACGGAACTGTAACATTTCCGTACTAAAGACGCAGACAAGTGTGTGCGTGTGTTTTTTATATATATATATACATATATATATTTTTTCTTGCATGATTACGATTGCTAACTCTTCTCAGCCACGTCTTTGAGAAGCACTTTCCTATTCGCCGTGGTGCTGTGCTTATGACAACTTGCGTGCGTGTGTGCATTTTGTATTTACTGGGTGATTTCAGATAAGATCGACCAAAGGGTGGCTTGTCGACATTTTTTAATCAACTGATGTTTTTATATGCTATCGCCTAGTGTCTGGTATAAACGAATCCACACTTAGTTTTGACCAGAAAAAATATTTGGGGACAGGAAAAATCGTAAGGCATCAAGAGGTGGACAGTTGCATTAACGCGCACTGATGGAGAGGGCACGTTTGAGAGTGAATAACTAAAACGATCTCGTTAGGAGAATTCTAATACTTTTTAGACGCAAACTATGGGTACAGCTTGCTTGTAATATAAACTAATAATATTTATTTAAATTATATTTTTTTTTCTAAAAATTGCCAAACATGCCTGCTCGAACGATAAATTTCAAAATTTGGAGGCCTGTATCTCATGAAATAATTTAATCATTATTATATAATTTTCAGATAGTATTCTACTTATATGTGTCTAATATTTAAAAAATAAATAAGGTATCTGAGTGATAAGATTGTCAGGATATATTTAGGCAAACATGAGGAAAAAAATCAAACAACGAAAAATTCCGATGCGAATAAAACAAAAACACCACCTTCGATTTTTTTTTAAATTTGGGTACCTTGTTATATTCTATTTCGGCATTCATTTCTATTAAAAGCATGTTGCATCATGTTATTGAGAAAGAAGAAACAACTCCCCAAAATAGGGTCCTTTTTCAAAGCCTACACTTAGCAGAGCCCTATACAAGAAGTGACTCTGAGCTCCAGTTTCAGAAAACTAACAGACATCTTTCATATATTTTTACCCAGATGAGGTCACTGACAACTGTAGCACTCGGTCACACACTAAAAGTGAGGAGAAAGAATATAGAGCATTTTTACATACAGCGTACAAAGAGGTATCATATTAGAGACTAGTGATTCAAGAAAGGATGATGCAGTGTGAAGTTTTACTTCCCGGTATAATTTATACTTAAAATAAGAGAAACAACTTTACTTCCACACACAAAAATAAAGATAGAATACTAAAATTGTTTAGGTTAGTAATGTATTTCCGGGGACAAACCATTTCAGGTGAGCGGTGCCACCGCGCCGGACTATAAGAGCTTCAATACTCTCGGTGTACGAATGGATCGTGGCAAGCTGAGATATTTTATCCTGCGCGAGGATAACGTGTCGTGATTCTCATATGGAGATCAGATAAAGATTATAAGCTATCACCAAGTAAAATAGTAGGTTCAGTACCCCGCGAAGAAAATTGTGATAAATAAGATAACCCTGCATTCAAAATGAGCAGTCCTTGGGCAGCAAATTCGGCACTTTACACTAAAGCTTTCTCCAATGTACTCATTTAATAAAGTTTCTTCTAACCAGATCCGACTGTCCGTCCTACATATATGTCACAGGTCCCTTCTGTTGATGACTTACACAGCTACCACGCGTGCCAAGACTGAATGCCAGGAAAGGCGCGCACCGTCAGCCACTCTTCTTTTTCTTTTTTGTGGACGATACCGAACAAGCTCATTTTCGTCCAAATACGCAAGGTGCACCCAGTTCCTCAAATAGAACGCTCACCGTTGTCCTGGCCGTCTGAATTGCGTTTATTGAACGTTCTCTCGGGTTGCTCAGCGTAGCATGGTGCTTCACGAGTCCGCCAACTCCGTCGCATGCATTTTCCCATGTCCAGATGCAGAAAATAACCACTGGGCTTGTGGGCAATCATTCTGTGCAAACTGCTGAAGCTGGTAGCGATTCTTAAAATGACTGGCGGCCACGTCACTTACGTACGTCACGTGCGAGTATACCGCAACGTTGTCTTCAACCCACTCTTTCACTCTTTCTAGAGCCAAGCATGTGACAGCGACGTCGTCACATAGGTCCTCACTGATGATAGCAACGCTCTTTGTAGATTTTCTTGTCACTACACATGTAAATATTGTAACTTTTTTTTCTTCAGTGGTATGCTTTAACTTTGTCAGAAAGCACGATGGTCCAGTTTTCAGCAAAGTCAAAATGAAAGACAATGCTTCCGCGTTGCATGCAGCTGCTTTTCATCGTAGGTCGCTTTATCTTGCGTTTGACGGATATGGTTGTGAAATATCCAACCTTCAACCGTTACTTCAACGACTTTTAGGAAAGTCTCAAAATCCAATTTTCTTTTTTTTTTCCCCAAGGTTCGCATGTTGTAAGCACAATCTCTTCATCCTCTGGGATATGAAGTTCCTCGAGTGTAAGAGACTGGCCTTTTGGGCAGTGATCACAGTCTTGTTAGTGGGTCGCACAGAAATGCTGAGTTCATTTCACGAGTGTTGAATGTTGAGCCTGTAATGTTTTCTACAGCGGCAATACAAAGGTAATAATTGGCACAGCGCACACAAACGCACACTTCCTGGTGGGGAATACATTTGACCCATCTAGGGCGCAAGAAATAAAGTTTCGCTAGCCCAACGCCGGAATCAGGATGCTTGTGTTTGTACACTTGGAAGGCCTCTCGGATTGAGCATGTCAGGAAGCGCTTTGGCACGAACGTTTTCTCCTCCCCGTCGAGCATGACAGAGATCACGTCCTTCTGGTTGGGACCTTGGCGCGAACATTGTAGCTCGTCTTTCGTGAAGTACTTCAGGGCAGCAGACAGGTTCTCAGGGCTCACCTTGTACCTCGTGCAAGGATCCGGCTCATACGCGCCATGCTTTTCCTTACCTAAAACGTCAACACTGTAGCCATGTTAACCTTTCCTAGGTTAACATGGCGACAGTGTTTACGGTCTATTGTATTTAGGCGGGGCTCGAGTATTTGGGGGTTCTGCTCTCTGTCGGTGTGCCTCTTTGTGCCTGATATTATCGCCCGCCAAGCCAGCGAGTGGGATGGCGACAGGCACGACTGCTCAGTAAACAGGCATCGGCGGCCATACTTTGTTGGTTGAAGCGGACCACCTCAACCTTGACAGCTAGCGGGGAAATGCGAAAAATAGATTGTATCTGACCGTTTAGCCAGAACTAGCGACGAGTGTCGCCTGCTGCTTCCGTCAACTATTGCGCCATAGTCGTGATCTTCGCGAGGAAATGATTGTTGCTAGCCACAGATCACTATCACGCAGAAAGAAAATGTTTGAATATGTTTTTATTCTAGATATAAGTCAGGGATATATATAAAGAGAGAGAGAGAGAGAGAGATGGAGATAGATGGTAAGAGAGAGGAGTATATAGTTCCGTAGGAAAATAAAGTAAACAAAGTCCCCAGTGGCCGATGGCTGCAGGATCTTTTCTCGGATCACTAGTTCGTAATATGATAGCTCTTTGTACACAGTAGTTTCTCCTCAATTTTATTGTGTGAACGATTTCTATGGTTGTCAGTAGCCTCATCTGAATAAAAATATATAAAATATGTGTGTTAGTTTCATGAAACTGGAACTCAGAGACATTTTCTTGTATAGGGCACTGCTAAGTGTAGGCTTTGAAAAAGGACCCTATTTTGGGGAGTTGTTTCTTCTTTCTCAATAAAATTATGCAACATGTTTTTAATAGAAATGAATGCCGAAATACAGTATAACAAGGTACCCAAATTTAAGAAAAATCGAAGGTGGTGTTTTTGTTTTATTTGCATCGGAATGTTTCGTTGATTCATTTTTTTCTCATGTTTGCCTAAATATATCCTGACTATCGTATTACTCAGATACTTTATTTATTTTTTAAATGTTAGCCACATATAAGTAGAATATTATCTGAAAATTATATAATAATGATTAAATTATTTCATGAGATACAGGCCTCCAAATTTTGAAATTTATCGTTCGAGCAGGCATGTTTGGCAATTTTTAGAAAAAAAATAAATTTATATAAATGCTAATAGCTTATATTACAAACAAGCTGTATCCATAGTTTGCGTCTAAAAAGTATTAGAATTCTCCTAATGTTATCGTTTTAGTTATTCACTCTCAAACGTGCCCCCTCCATCAGTGCGCGTTATTGCAACTGTCCACCTCTTCATGCCTTACGATTTTACCTGTCCCCAAATATTTTTCTGGTCAAAACTAAGTTTGGATTCGTTTATACCAGACACTAGACAATAGCATATAAAAACATCAGTTGATTTAAAAATGTCGACCAGCCACCCTTTGGTCGATCTTATCTGAAATCAACCTACTTCATTTTTTATTGTAACTTTTCCACCTTCCAAAGAACTGTACTGTGTCCCCAACGGAACTGTAACATTTTCGTACTCGTGAATTTTTTTATTTTTGTTTATTGAGCTCACGTTTGCTTTTTTCTTAGTGTACTCTCTGGACCTGGTCTTACAAGCCCTAGCTGGCTTTGACCAGTCCGACATCAACTCTGCGAGATCTGCATTCCTTAATAAAAATTATTATTATTATTATTATTATTATTATTATTATTATTATATATTATTATTATTATTATTATTATTATTATTATTATTATTATTATTATTATTATTATTATAGTACCTAAGCTGACGGTGCAGTGGGAGCTAGGAGCTCACTCAGAGCCAATCAAACACCTAACTTTGAACACCAGACCCGTCCCGTCCTCTGCGCGTGGGTGTGAACGAGAGCGTGGTTACGTGGTAAAGCGCGAAACACATGTACGACGAAACCGCCCGATGTGACGTCCGATCAGGCAATACGACGATAGGAGGCGAGGGTTTTCAACGCTCTCCGGTGCTACGAACACCCTCGCCGCCGAAGGTCATTCCGGCAGTTCGCACTTCAGATCGGACGGTTTTGTCGTACATGTGTTTCGCGCTTTAAACATGGACGTATGACTGTTCCAACGAGTGCGTAGCTTCCATCGCGCTGTCAGCTTAGGGATGAACGGCTTCTAGGCTGCAAGGCGAAGGGCACATCACCAGCCAGATCAACACATTTTAAAACCTGAGAGGAGAGGACAAATAGATACCCAGCATTCTTGCTCTTTCGTCGAGCAAAGTCAAACCATAAGCTTGGAGCCTTGGACCACATTGAGCAAAAACGATCGGTATAAATAGTTGATCCCAAATGCCTTGTCAAGGCTCCAGAACGTTTCGCGCGTATCCTTAAGCGGGTTTCACATGCAGCAATTCCACGGCCAAAATCGCTGCCGCTAGCGGCGCGGCGGCACGGATCGCGAGATTTCATTTCACATGAGCGTTTTCTGCCGTTGCGATGGCCAATGTTGCTTGCAGCAAGCAGATGCGATTACTTTCACGGCCTCAGTCACCTCTTCCCAGAGTTTCTCTTTGGTCCCAT
The DNA here is from genome assembly GCA_037355805.1 of Ixodes ricinus. Lineage (NCBI taxonomy): Eukaryota > Metazoa > Arthropoda > Arachnida > Ixodida > Ixodidae > Ixodes > Ixodes ricinus. The sequence goes on from JAZHYW010000139.1 coordinate 13,218, forward strand.
TGTTTCCAAATGAATGTGAGCGTTCCAAAGAACCCGACGCTTCGACACTTCACTTATAAGCAACTGGGCGCGATACATTTTCTTACTTGGTGGGCGATCTGTGTTCGAAAAGACACGTCAATGTCGCTCAGTTCTTCTTCGTCTTTTAATTTTCTCACTAGCCCTCGCACGAGCCGCTTCCGATTAGCGTCTCTTGCGCTCGCTACACTTGGTACTCAGGCGAGGAAAGTAAAAAAGAGCCGTGTGTTTCATTGAGAAAACCAATTCCGAGGAAGGGGACAGCAATTCCCCTCCTCCATAATCTCCTGAACAGTTCCGACGCCACTGCTAAAGCAAAGAAGCTCGACCCGTCGGAAAAAAGAAACCGCAAAGCAGTCGCTTGCGCACTTTCTCTGCTTGTCGTCTGCTTCAAGAACGTGAAAATGCCGCTGTCCTATGCGCCAGCTTTCCCGCAATGTTTCTCCTCCTGTCACGTGATTTCCCGCCGCGCTGTGAGTGGCCAGCTAGGAAGCTGCCGCTCTGCCGCCGCGAAAAATTCCAACCTGGTGAACCGTGCCGCTCTGCCGCTGCGGCTGGCCAGAGCGCCGCGACGGCAGAAATCGCGCCGCTCTAGGGCCAAAATCGCTGCATGTGAAACCCGCTTTAGCCTTGATTAGTAAAGTTTTTTTTTCTTCGAAAAGACGGCAATCGAGCAAAGCACGTGCCGCACGCGGTATGCCTCCATATCTTTAGTCGGAAATAAGGAAACGAGGCGAGATCCCCACCCGTTGGTGGGGAAAACACATTTGAGGAAGCTTTCACTATCCCCTTTCGAAATTGGAGACGCTTCTGTCCAACAAACATCCAGCCCGCTGGTGTGACAACGCACAATAACTTGGGCTTTGCGGGTGTTTGTGAACAATACTCCTTGAGAGGAATGACCGGGAATACGTCAACTAGTGCTCTTGGGAGAATATGATTAGATTGCGTCCAAGGCGGAAAGGAAACGATGGCCTGACTTAACTTTCTGACACGGACTGTAACTTCTAAATCAAGAAGGCGGAAAAATATCACCCTTTACTTTAACTAAGGACCTCCACCGTTGAATGGACAGCGAAACCGGTGAGTCGACTGTCTTTGAGTCACGTCTAAAGAAGGAGTTATTAATCATGTTTAACACTTATGTCGTGTGCGCCAGAAAAACGACTGTTCAGTATGGTTCACTTTAAGGTACATAAGGCTGTTGCAGTTTAAACATAAAGATCTGAGTTTGGGTACATATACCATAAATAAAGTGAGCACGAATTACCGCCTCAAAGTAATGAAGAGTAATATCAAAGTAATTTCATTAATATTAGAGAGTGATTGTGATGTAATATCGTTCATTTGCTTCTGTGGTAGTTTGTAATGTAATTCAGATACATTTTAGGAGTTTTCAGAACAGTAATTAGTAATGTAATTTGATTAATTTCTAATAGTAATTTTGCCATCTCTGGTGCGCAGAAAAGCTCACCAGTCTGTGAAGCTTGAAAGACCCGAAGAAAAGCTCACGAATTAAATTTTTATACAAGGTGGTCGTCATCAATTTAATGTTTATTTTATGAAGTGCAAAATTCGTCGCCTCTTCTACGATCGAATATAACATTTTAAAACACTTCAAAGGTTACATAGGGGTACAGCTACACGCAGACATTTCATTTGGAGCTCTGATTCAATCCTCGTTCCGCTTTTATGTCCTCTGTTTTCTCCTGACTTTCGCCTAATTTAATTTTGAAATAGCCTGGTTGTAGAAAATATCAACCTTAATTGCCGTTCAAAATAGCTTGTAATTAAGAGTATACATTCTTAAATAAATTGTGAAATATGAAGAATCGGGAATTTTATTTGCGTATTTACTGTCGGACATTATGTAAGTAATTGAACATATTACAATTCAGGAACTCAAATTGGCTACACTGGTTATGTTTTGGCAAGAAACCCTCTATTTACCGTTCAATAGAAAAACTTTATTTCCGTCGTGCAACCAAAGCAGTGTATGTTATACTTATACATGAAAACATATTTATCTGCAGTTTAAGTGCGCAATCAGTTCATACCTCAGTTGGTTCAATGTATTTCAGTTGAGTGAAGGCTCAATTCACAGAATAATTGGTGAGCTTTTCTCCAGATCCGTCAAAAACAGGTAAGCCTTTTTTCGCGTATGACGGTTTTGCGGTGAGCCTTTCTCCGGTGAGCTTTTCCCCGGTGAGATTTGCTCCGCCGTCAATTCGAGGAATATTCACTATTGAATGTTCAAGGGCTGTCTATTTACAGATATTTGAACACTCTTGTCCAAAAAATTATTTACAAATATATATTTACATATGATCTCTCTTGATAGACATATAACCACTAGCAGATATTTGCTCAGCCTGATTCACACCGATACACGTGTTCTCCAGGTTCAGAATTTAAAAACAAGTTCAAATTGGCGAGACACCTTTTTTTTTTCACAATTATTTAACGTTCCATTATGTTGCATAAAAAATGTATGCCGATTTTACAAGATTTCTCTGCTGCATGCTATTAGGTTGGAATTATTCACAGCTCCTAAATTTCTGCTTGGAGTCAGTACTCTTCCGATGAAGACATCCCGTGCTTCTTGTGTGGCCAGTAACTCACGGTATGGAATCAGTACATATTACCCTGTGTAAGTAAGGATGAAAATAAGGATGAAACAAAAATATGCCAACCTGAGACTTATATTTTTCAAACATGCGGAGACGAGGTGGAGGCAGCTTTGTCTCGCCCTACTCTCCCCTGGAGCCAGAATTGATGCGTTAAGGAGCATCAGCTCCTTAACGCGACGCAACCACTCCTTTATCTGGTGTCCCTCTCCATCAGCTGTGGAATCTTTGCAATTCTTTCTCAGCCTGACAGCAGCTGAAAGGGACAGATGACTTATAGTACAACTTGAAAGATGTAAAGAATTGGTGAGCGAAGTTTTACTTACCATATTATCAGCTTTCGTTTAGGTGTCGTTGAAATTGCCTGTAATCTTTTTTGCCGATTGTACCGAAAATAATCTCCGTGTAGCATACCCGCGGCCTTTGTTGGGGCACAAAAAGGGCAGCTAAAGTGTCCTAGGCGTGTTCAAAAAAGGCGCCAGGCCTATAGTTGGATTGTACACGTCTAGATGGCACTGCCAGTTTACATCCTATAAAGCGCCCCTTTATTTCATTTTGCTTAATTTGTTTTTCTCTGAGGGTCCAAACAAATTGCTGAGGAATGAGGTTTTTGTACAATATACAAACATAAAAAGCAATGAAAAGCTAAAAATATAAAATCACAACAAAACACTTTTAACTAATTTGTAATTGAAATTTCACTTTGGTCAGTGTTAGTAATAGCGGCAATGGCTGCGAAAAGGCGATTGCATTCAATGGATGATAGGGGCATTAAAACCAACCCGCTCCATTGGGGGATTGTAAAGTTTAGTTTCAGATTAGTGCTTGATCATATGTAAGACGATTATGAATATAAGTCTATGGCAATGTGTTAGGTTCGAATAATAAATCTTATGACGAAAACATAGACGAAATACTTGTCTGAAGGGAGAGATCCGGAAGGATAGGGATGCTTTCTAGAAACAATGCTAGATAATTGCGAAGTATAAAACGAGCGGAGCGATTTTTAATGGATTGTACCGTAGAGGCAAAGGTGATACCTGGGTCCCAGATTGAGGCTGCAAATTCAAGTTTAATACGAACTCCTGTTTTATAAACAAGTTTTCATGAAACAAAGGGAGAAATTCTTTTCCGCATAACCCAATAATTGCTTAACGTTGCCGGTGACGTAGTTTCTAACAACAATATTAGAATATTCAGGTTGAACGTGCATATTAATGGGAAATAAATGCTTCTATGAACACCGAAATATATATATAGACTAGTGAGCCGCACTGAAAAATAGAGATATTGACAGAGTAGAAAGTGCAAGGGTTACTTTGATGAGAGACTCTCAATCAGGGTGTTGAACCGGAACCGAACTGTTATTTTTAGCCGAACCGGAACTGAACCAAACCAAAATGATTGTCGCCATCTTGAAACTGAGCTGTAACTGAACCGAAAAAAAAATTAACCGTTACCGGTTCAAAATGGTTCAACCCAACTTTTTCGAAGTTCACGAGTTGAATAACTGGGAATAAAACGCTGGTAGTCGTATTTCGATGTATCGATCAAACCCTCAAGCACAGAGATGCATTGTGTGAGAAATTGTGAGTCTTCGAGGCGTTGTTATATTGGCATACTCCGATTAATCGCATGACGTGAGGTGTCACGTGGAATCACGCAACGTGGTTGGGTAACGTCACGTCACGTTGAACAGTGTCACGTGATGTAACGGACGTCACATGACGTCAGTGTATCCAGTCATAAAGTCAGGCGTCGTCACGTCACTTGGCACAGTGTCATGTTACCTGAAGTCACGCAACGTGGTCACTTGACGTCAAGTGGTGTTGCCTCGTGTTATCATATACATTAAAAGAAAGATCCTGCTGGCTTCAAAGCGATAATCGATGTTTCGAGACACTTCAGGGTTGGACACGCTGAGCTCATGAGTCTGACATAAAGTTCGTTCTCAATTTCTTCCCACCTTGTTCGACCATATTCGTATGTTGTTTGAACTTCTCAGTTTTGGGACGCAAAATGTGAGCAGTGAACGACTGCTTTCAACGAGGGGCATAAATATCACTGTCCAATTGACGCCCCTAAACAGAGGAGGGTCGAGAGTCGAAGAGATATAAGCTGATTATCTGGAGGGACATCGAGTGCAAAATAAGATCCGCTGAAGATTGCCCACAATGACTGACACAACACGGTAAGTTTTAAAACTGTACTGTGTGGTGAAGGTTCCTCTGCACCGTATCTACGACGCAGATCAGTTGTCGTTATCCCAGAAACTACTTCGTTTTCATTAACACCCGTGCCAAAAAGCGCGTTTTTATATTTTTGCGGTGACACACGCTTTTTTAGATGCGGAGCATCTCTTGCTCGGGTCTATGTCCCGCGGCGTCGTAGTCCGCACTCACACTACGCATGCGCAACTCTCCTCCTTCCCTCTCTCCAACAGCTGCGCGTTACTCTCTCCGCTCTCTCTCTCTACCAGCTGCGTGCACTTCGCGTGCGTTCGCCTCTACTCACACCGCGCGCGCATGCGCAACTCTCCTCCTCTAGTCTCCTCTCCTTCAAGTGTGAATATAAGCAGCGGTAGCGCGCTGCGCGCGTTCCCCCGGAGGAGTGAAAGGAGGATAGTTTTGGGCGCGCGGGTCGCAGCGCCACGCCAGGGCTTTCCAGTGGGGTGGGCTTTCCCGCAACTCTGCGGCTGTCGTCTGCTAGCGTTTTTCGGCCGCTCGCGTCCACCGCAGCCCAAATCCGGCCGGCCAAAAGAAATCAGTCAAGAAGGAAATAAATTAATTACGATCCGCGATGCTCCGCATCACCCCATGGTTCCCCTCGGGAAGATGGTGTAATTTTTTGTTTGACGACCCTGCTCTGAGCAAAAATACTTGGTTTCTATAGACCCCTTTCGAAATTCACGTGCCGATTATTAATTCAAATTCTTTATTGATCCCTGAATCAGAGAAAGGAGGCAGAGAAAAAAGCAACTGACACGCTGCTTGACTAGCCTCTGCCCCCCATAGCAGCCCAGGGAAGAACAAACATAAACGTAAAGACACTATTATTTGACATATTCATTATAGCATGGGAAAAACAACATCATCTATATTCCTAAAAAGAAGAATGTAAACAAAGAGGGAGAGAAAGCAAGAAACGAAAAGGGTGTAAAAAAAGAAAAAAACACCCGCAAAACGCATACAATCGTTATACGAAACTTTTTTTTTTTTTTTTTTACATGCGAGTAATTATTAGACGAAAAGTGAACATATCTGTTTGGCGGACATACTGAAGATATCAACATCGAGTTCATAAAAACGATTCAGAAGATGGGGGAGGGTACATTTCGACATCTGATTCCCATAGTTTGTTCTTGAATGTGGCACTATCCTTATCTCAGCATTACGAGTTGGGTAATTCGCTTGTCTATTAGAAGGTCGGAACCCCTGCACAATGGCGGAACAACATACATCGTGGAACGTGCAAGTCATTCCATAATATAGTGAACGTCGGAGCGCGGCCAACTTTGAGCCGACGATCCAATCAAACAGCGTCAAAAATGCAGCGTCACTGCGATCATCACCCTTTTTTTGTGGGTGTGTTTTTCCTTCTACTCCAACCAAACGCATAAAGTGTGCCGTCACGTTGCTGTTTCAGTCCGCCATTGTACAGGGATTCCACAGCTGCGAACAGATGGGTCTGAATTTCGAAAGGGGTCTATCAAAACTGTCCAGTTTCTCAGTGAAATCCAGTGTTCGCAACACCAGCCAAGCAGACGCCATTAAGTGTCAGAAATTTGAAGTTGTACAGTACGTAGCAGTCTCGCTATTGTAAGGTATTGACTAATAATATGTAATGGCGCATGACCGATGGAACACAGAGGTAACTTTGTGAGAGGGGGGGGGGGGGCAAGAAAAGTACGGTGCACACGAAACAGAACTGAACATAACCCACTTGATGCAGTATTTGGCGAAGTCTCTATATACTCCATGTCACTCCAACCGCCGCCGCCCCTACTGTCCGACAGAGCCCATCAAACAGTGCCAAAAATGCATCGTCATGCCACTCGTCGTCGTATCGCTATCATCGGCCAAATCAATCACGCGCGGTGATTGCGTCGTTACCATTGCCATCTTTTCTCTGCGTGATTGATTTAGCCGGTGATAGAAAACAGAGAGAAACGACAAGCGCCATGACGATGCAATTTTTGCGCTGATTGATCGGCTTCATCGGATTGGACCGTGGACTGCGGTCGGACTTGGAGTAAAACGAAGTACACTTATAACTCATACCGAGGCATAAGTTGGATTTATATTACGAGTATTACTACATCCCCATGTCCTTTTCGTGGTAGTGTAAAAGCATCGTGTATCGGATTCTTCTGAAATAAAAAAAATTGTAGCTACATTCAGCGTATTTCCTTTCACATCTATAATACGAGCAAATGGTTCGTTTTCACTCTTCCAGTGACCCGGCGTTCGACAATCCCCAACAGTGAATGAAAAAGCACTGCCGATTTGTTCAACACCTTGTGTATTTTCAGCATCCACCAGTATCTTTCTCACGCGCTGGTATGAACTTTTTAAATTTAAATTTATTGAAAACGATAATAATATAGTACACTACTGACCGAATATTTGATAACTTCATAAAATGACAAATCACGTTGCTGAAGATATACATAAAAAGACAATTACCTGCTTCATTACTGAAAGATTATTGGCAAATCTCTTCTGACGTTTTTGTTATAGATATTCACGTATCCGAGTGTTTTAGGAAGACCTAAACCTTTTAATTCGCGAGTTGATTTAAAGAAATGTGCTTCCATGACACACACACAGGAATATTTTCAAAACAAATAAACTTGTTATTACCTATTTTATGCAAAGGCGATAAAGTTTACGCGGCGTGAGGCTGGACGCAAACAAACTACACGGGGGTGCGTGGCAGAATTATGACAGTGTCTATGTCACATGTGCAGACTGTCAGCTAGTTCCTCGGCAGCTGTAATGTCGGATAAAATATCGAATACTACATCTTTTACATAAAACAAATTTCATCTACTACCAGCAGTCGTTGGTTATTTTCAAAGTTAACTATCCGGTAGATTCTCGAAAACAAAGCTCTACCTCCTGCCAGGTTATATTTAGGTGTGTATGAGAAAATGTTCGCGTGGCCCTGCACTGTATCAGGCCAGCTTCAAACTGCCTAAAGAGGAGCGGATGTACTAGACCAGCGGTCTCCAAAGTTTTTGGCTAAGGGCCGGATCGGCGATCTGTCGCGGTCTCGAGGGCCATGAAATAAATAAGTAAATACAAATAAGGGAACAGCAAATAAATATCATATATAATCATTTAAATACAAAATTGTTTAGAGTAGCTATGAAAAAAGAATCTAAGACAATCATGAATACATATACTTTATATTAAAATGTAATTTAGCTAAAAATAGCATTACACAATTATTGGAACAAATAAAACTCATCAATCGAAGTGCCTAGGAACTTTGGCATGTTCACAAAGGGCCCAACACTAATCAGAATGGTACAACTGATGCTGACAATATGCAATAGTCATATATTAAGCTGTCATAAAATATATGCTGCAGCAGAAAGGAATTGCAGCATACGATTAGTTACACAGATATGAATCAGGGGGACTAAGAATAGTGTTGCTGGTGATTTCGATGTCCAATGAATAATATGGCGAGAGGACCTGCGTTACAACAGGCAGTCTCTTCTCGTTCTTTGTGGTGTCTTAGTTTGCGCGGTTGGTGCGCGGCGCCGTTTCTTTACTTTGGGCGCCGGTAAAAGCGGACTTGCTGGAAGCGAGCCACGGGTCAGGCTTCGTTGGAAGGACCACGGTCAGTCACGAGCCGGTCGTAAGACCTCTGCGGGCCGGATTTGGCCCGCGGGCCGGGGTTTGGAGACCCCTGTACTAGACTAAAGAACTTCAATCATATTACATGATTGTTCGCCTACATAAGCGTTTTTAATGTGGACAGCTTTTGTGTAAGAAACAAGTTTTCTGACCTCCACGGAGTTTTTTTTTTAATTTTTTATGAAGGGTAGACTTAAAGGACTTTTCTCCAAACTTTCGTATTGTTTATACAATATTCCCGTCTTTAGCATGCACCGACTTTATAAACAGGGTGTTTTTTTCTTCCAAAAATGTCAAACAGTCAAAACCTAAAAATTACTGGAAATAAAAAAATATATTCCTGCAGAATATTTTTGTTGATTACGGCGGACGTCAGGGCATGCGTATACAAAAAAAAAAAAAAAATAAGCGGCTTAATGAAATAAATTTGCGACTATTCCTTTTAGCTCGCACACTTCCATTGAAAATGTGTAGCCCGTCAATATTATAGCTGAAATAAGTTGTTAAAATTTAGAAGAATTCTTCTACCTGTAGTGTCGTGACGATTGTGTGTAATTTTCCACGCGATAACTCCAAGATATTTTCTTCTGAAATTTTTCGACGTATTTGGTCTGTATTAAAGATGGGCTGCAAACTCTCTAACAGAAATATGCCATATAGTTAAAGAGTTAGTGAATTTTTATGTAACGATTATGAGCCGTTAATTCTCTCTGTGCGCTCGTGCTCTGACATCCGCCACGATAAATAACGTCATTTTTCCGAAATAACTAATTTGTTTTAAGTGCCGTTTTCCTCTTAATTTTTAATATTTGACATCTTTGGAAAAAACCTGTATATCGTAAACATGTATATTTCCTGGGCTTAGTGCATTTTTCACTATGCAGCACACTTTTTTAATTTGAACAGGTAAAGAAAAAGGGGCTGAGATGGTACGCGGGGGCTGCCTTCATGGTGTGCAACAGGTATCAGGCACTATGGACAATAGATGGTAAGGCTCCAGTTCAATTCAATAGATCCTTTTACCGAATTCAGTGCCATATTGTGGCTCAAATATCACTCTAAATTTGCTTATGCTAATGGTGATCCGAAATCCGTACTTATTAGTCAACGCGGTCGTAGGAAAGTTAGGGGTGTTCTTTTGCTGTATAGTTATTTTTTTATTTGTTTCAGTTTCGGATGGTGTCAAGAAACTGCTCCCGCAGTTCAAGGCGCTTAGTTGTAAAAATTCCTGATAAAATTCCTTACATTTGAATCTCACCAGTGGATTGGGAAGTGCCGAGAGCTGAGCCTTTCAAAGATTTACATGAGCCTCTCAAAATCGTAGCGCATAGAAGGTTAACACTCGTCTTGCAGCGACACTGAACAACAAATATTACAGCGAACAAACGTCACCGGAATGTTCAGGCGCCCGTCCTGCCTCCACCAGCCATCAAAGGCCTCCATTAGCATGTACAGACGATATACTTGATGATGATAGTCATCGAAGTTGCTAGGCTGAAGTTCATAAAGGGTCTATTCAATGTATATTTTCCATGCTTTTCAATAGGTGACCCATGTAACGAGTACGCTAAAGAACTAAAATTTTGCCAATTCACTTTTTTAGTTATACTTTCAAAGGGTTATGCTACATTCAGTATTGGCGGCAATTACTATTGTTAGCTAGACCTAATAAAAAAATTGCAAAAAAGCTTTTTACATATTCATTGATCATTTTTTGCGTTCCTTCGCCGAAAAATTGCAGGCAAAAAGAGTGTAATAAGTTTTGCTAATGACATACATGATGAAAGTTTCATTTCAGTCACGCCATCACTATCTTGGCAGTGCGCCGTCGGGAGCATCGTCCAAAAGACGCTACCACTGCGATAACAACGTGACTTTTTTGAAACTTCGAGGTCGCTCTTCTAAGCGTCATTGTTTACAGGGCTTGTGGCGAATATTTGTACTGTTTTTAGTCGGGGTAAACAAGCAAACACTGAATCATGAACATTATCAGATATATCTAAAAAAAAAACAATATTAATAAAAAATCTTTACCAATTTTATCTTATCAACAACATTACCGTGATGGTTTACTCAGTTATATATTCTCCTCCGAGCCTCATGAATACATCCTGGGTGGCACCCATGTAACTCTTACCTTTTGAAAGAAGCAATTTCTTCATTAAAAATAGGCTTTTTCCTTCAACGCATGGCGACGGAGTGCGCATTTCATTATTTAGTGCACCACATTAAATACTTTGTATCACTAGTGCAAAGGGCAATTTAACTTTTTAGACTGCTCTCAGAAATTTGTAGCCATCGCAGGTATCATAGGTGACTCACCTCTAGTCGTAAGAGAAAAAGAAAATAGAATGAGCGTCATCAGTATGGGATCCAGTCATGCAAATATGATTCATAGAATGGAAGTCATTCCAAACCAAGCAGCTCACCTCATTCCGCATTGTACGGCAAAGGTGTGATGCTGCAAACAATATAAAATCCTCATTACCTTATTTGTCTTACGTCATAAAAAATGGTTGTTTTGTTCATTCTTCAAGCTTGATCATCATAACTCATTCCTCCGCCAGAAACTCGTCCTTGAACCGTCTTATCACTCAGATCCAGAGTTTGATCACATCTATAATGTTGGCATACCAGGCGTTAACACTCACACATTCCCATCTCATTTATGCGTCGATCATCGCATGTAGGAAAAAATTGACTCCAAAAAATGTCGTGGTAATTAACGTCCCTGGAAAAAAATTAGGCCCCGAAAAATGCGCCCGAAAAAAAAAAAGAGACGTACGCAATAATGAAATAAATATAGAAGTACGACAAATGGCCCCGGGGGGCAAAAATATATTTCCCGTTAGGAACCAATTTTGAAATGGTAGGTACTAATCTCGCGAATTTCCTCTTTTGTAATCCCCTTATGGTTAGAAGTGCTGCCATTGTTTTGGTTGTTGGTGAAACAATGAGATCCCCTTCGACACTGTGGGGCGAACATTACCAGTGCATCGCAGAGACATAAGAATCGAATGGAATGGCCGAGAGCACGCTGAAGGTCCTCAATTTATGTAACTCCGAGCGGCGTACTCCTCACGAGAGGTTTCTGAGACTGCGTAGCCTTTTCGACGAGCGTTGGTTTGTTCCTCCATTTGAGAGGAGCGTCGACTCGGTCCTGGTCCATTTCTATAGTTACGTTCCAATTCCTCTGAGCATAACGCGTCGATGACCCTTCCACTCAGTTGGATGGCTCCTTGGCTATGACCGGCAATGCTGCCCGACCTCCGGTTTTATGCTTCACGTGAATGTGTTAGAAGTGCATTCCTTTATATTCTTGTTCTTGTTTTTTTTTATTATTACAAAAATACATACCGCGCTTTAAATATTAATGGAAGTTAATATCTTTCATTATAAAAATGTATTCTACGGGAACTCAGCTTTTTTTTCCGTACTCTTTGAGACGATTTTTCGCTACTTCTGGACGCTTGGGACCATTCTTTGCGGGATCATTTTCTCTGGAACCCTGGAACATCACTTCGATCTGAAATCACCTACCCGCCTCAAAGCCATCCAACGAAATCTTACAAACAGCACACTTAGTTGATTTTTATTGCATATCTTCTTTCGTGCGTTGCCTCCACCCTGCCAATGTACCATGCACCTGAGGCCAAGGTAAAAAATTAATACACAAATAAATAAATAATATATATATAATTAGAGTATAAGGCTGGCTTTACACCTTTACATGGAAGCACTGTTGGGGGACAGGCCGCTTTTAATTTATCAAATTCATTTACAACCTAGCTTGGTATTACCTCGCCAGCAGTTTATGGCTGTCTGGCGTAAGTTATAACGAGATCTAGATTAAGCCTTTTCAATTCCCACCTGTTCACGTGCTTACATTACTACTTTCTCATTTTTGATGACGAAGCACGGCAAAATTGTTTGACTCACGTAAAACAGACATCCTTAGCGGGCATCAACATTGTTTACACCACTGATGTTTGTATAAACACGCTGCCAGGAAAAAGAGGTCAATCACACGGGCGAGAAATACGCTTAGCGGACGTGTGTGACGGCACCAACAAAGCGGAACACCCTCCTCAGCTTCGTCCTTCACAAGTGCAAGGTGCTGATGAGACCAATACCACCAAGAAGACAAGGCGTGTGTTAAATTACTACACGGTCTTCGTGGTCTTGGAAAACGGTAAAAGCATTTAAAGGCATGCTGAACCAAACATTTCGCGAAGCAATCTCCCAACGAGCCAGTAGCCGCCGGTGTGCGCGAGCACATGCAACGAAATTGACGTTATAGTCCTCCATCCACGCTTAAGATGAGAGTGAAAATGCTGTGGCTCCAGGGGAAAGGAGAATAAAGACAAGCTTTTCATTTCACATTGGGGTCTGGTGTGAAAGATCCACTGGGCTGCATTCAAGCAAATCTCCTCTTACTAAAATATTGGCGAAAAAATCAAAAGACTGAAATTCTTGTTTATGATATGGAGTAATCTGCTTTTGGTTGACAAAGATAGTTATTTGACACAGCATAAGTCGAGGATCTCTAGAAATAAGCACAGTCATACTCTGCAACAGTACCGGTGCCTGAAGGACTGCTTTATGTATTCATTTTTTCCATTGACTGTCAGCGATTGGAATCTACTCCCGGAGGCGGTGGTTTGCTCTCATTCCTTATCCTCGTTTTGCTCTCGAATTGATATGTACACTGATGACTCACTGTATTTCAAGGATTGTTTTTCTTGTGTCACGGTTGCTAAATATTTGTACTTTGTGGTATCGTTGTAATAGCTGAGTGGTGATGTATTGTATAGTTGTTTTTATGCATTATTTATTAACCCACACCTATCGTAGTCCTACATAGGACTGATAATATGTGAAATAAAGAAAATGCGATTAGCAGGTAGATTTTAACCATAATGTCGAACCGAACCTGAACATCGGAGGAAAATTCTTATGGTTAACTGAACCGGAACAAAACTGTAATTCATATCAAACATTTGAAACTGAAGCCGAAATGGAACGAAACCGTGATCTCATGTGACGGTTTACGGCTAATTGGAAACGGTTCGGCAGGATAAAATGCGAGCCGCGCCTTCTTGCGGGGGGCGGCGCGAAGTAAATAAATAGTCGCGACGATGGTGCGGGCGGCTTAGTTTCGACCAGGGTTGGGCAGAAATACTCAAAAATGTATTTGGAAATACAAATACTGGGATACAGTAAAATAGTAGCTAAAATAATGATACTGAAATACATCTGTAAAAGTGTATCGCGATACGTATCGGAAATACATTTTAAATAGAGGCAAAATGTATTTAGAAATACAAATACAGGAATACATTTTAGGGAGGGCAGAAATACAGATACTGAAATATTAATACTGCAATACATTTTTCAAATTTGTTTGAGAGGCCAACTGAAGCTTGAAGTGGAAGTTTTTGATCCCGAAATTACTTTCCCGCGTGCTTGGCACTTTGCCTTCAAGGTAGTGGTTCCTGACGAAGAGGAGTCTTCAATAGGCTCATAAAACGTTTCATGAAGGATCGACCGCGGTCCCTTCCCTGACATCCTGTCTGTCTGACGAAGGATGCTAATAGACTTCGATCTCTAAATAAATTCTATGTCATCCTAAATCCCATCAAAGCGTCACCACGCCCCTGTCCAATAAGGACGCCCCTGTCAACATTTATCACATGACGTCACGGTGGAATGAACTGGTATTTTTTACATGTAGGTGTGGCCTTGGACATGAAACTTTACCACGCTGCTGTATGAAAGGACAATACGTACTTTCGTTGCAGGTTACCTCGTTGAAGATCATGCAGGAAGTGTCATTTGGAATTTTCGAGAATAGTGGACCACCTGAAATATCCTGAAACACATGTGTTATCTTCTGTTACGGTTGAAAAAACGATACGGTGGCATCCCTGTTGTGAAGGTATTTCCTGCCGACCCTTCGCCACCAACGTATCGATTGATGTCCTCAAGTTTCGTCTTACATACTCCAAATAGAGTCCTCCTGGATTGTGACCTGATAATGCCGGCACAGGTGCGAGCTCTCCGAGAAACAGCGCGCTCGAGACGAGTCGCAGTTGTACGAAGTCTGAGTCGGCACAGAGAGGCCACGTCTCAATAGTGACAGATGGGCAGTTGGTACATGACTTATTTTGACAAAATGCTCCGCAAGACAGGGACAGAGTAAGACAACACGAAGCGCTTCTTTCAACTGAATGTTTATTGAAACAACACACTATTTATACACCCAATCGGGCTTCTCAAGCAGGAATTGAAATTCCTTCTATTAGACAAGGAATTTGCCCCGACAGTGCATCTAATAGACAAGGAATTCGAATTCTTGCTTGAGAAGCCCTGATTGGGTGTATAAATAGTGTGTTGTTTCAATAAATATTCAGTTGAAAGTAGCGCTTTGTGTTGTCTTACTTACTCTGTCCCTGTATTGCGGCGCATTTTGTCAAAATAGGCCACGTCTGACCTCCTTCCTGGGTTTCAGAGCACCAGGTCACTTTCACGTCGGCTGATGACGTACCCTTGAGCCGTGCAATGTTACGGGCGCAGCCGCAGACGCATTCGAATATGTGTTGAACTTCACTGAGTGAGTCATCCTACTATTTCAAGCCAACCACTGCCAGGCTCGTGCTGCAACGGACTGTGACTCAGCTTAGCCGGCTGGGTGTACTGTGTACGCTAAAGCAAGAGAGACGGTTAGCAGCGGGCTTTGGAAGCCAGCAAACAATGACTCAAGAAACCCCTACCTAAGGACCTGCGGCACAAGATGCTTTGACTCCACTTCTGACACGCCACCTGGTTCGAGTCCCCGACTACGCAAAACTTCTCAGAAGAGAGAGAGCACGCATAGAAAAATAGTTTGGAGGATTGGAAGGAACCTTTTGGTCAGCATGATAACAATGGCCCAGCATCTCCTTGACCCTGGTGCCCTCAGAAGTAAAAATAAAATTTAAAAAATGCGCTCGGAAATTTTTTTTTTGTGGGGGGGGGGGAGTATTTTTTAAGAAATGTAACGAAATACATTTCACCCTTATTGTATCGCGATGCAAAGGAACATTCAAAATGTATTTCGATACAGGAATACAAATACCGGTGAAAAACATGTATTGCGATACAGAAATACAGATACGAAATGTATTTCTGAAATACTATCGTGATACATTTGTATCGCGATACTGCTCAACCCTGGTTTCGACTAAACAAACGGCAGCGACGACGTGGAGACCTCCATAAGAATGAAACAAATAGGCATATTTCACATGTTTGAGCAGCATGAATATCGTTCGTAGGTCACGTCCTTTACCGCGCCGTAGTCTGCGAAGGCGCTACGTATGGCCTCGTTCCAAACACCAAACGCCACCAAGTGCAAGTTCACCCGGATTTCTTTCCTGATAGGATCAACCACGAGGCATATGCGACCCTTGACGTGTAGCCTCCCTGTCTTGACCAACTTGAGCTTCGCCGCGTTGGTCTTTAACTTGAGTAGCCAGACGTGGGACAATGGGTATGCCCCTATTCCGGCCATTTTCCTGGTGCCCCTGTTTCTCAAAGCGGCTTCTGAAAGTCCTCGGTACGGTACGTTCTTCCGGTAACGTCACAATGCAGCAGAACTGCACGCTTCATCTCATTACCAGCTGGTAGGGTAGGCCAAATAACACGATTGTACGTAGGGATAGAAGAACTCGAGGAACCACGGCCGGCATCGGCCGTTTTCACTGCTCCTGAAGGGAAGAACCATTTCACGTCCGAATCCTTCGACGTTCGAAAATGGATGCCGACCTGGCTAATCACGCACGCGACTTTACTCTACCCTTTTAAAAGGGAGAGTAAGTATCCCAGGCGGCGGAGTAGTTCGTAGGGTCAAAAAGAGTGCTTCAGCAGTCTCTCGCTTAGGCCGTGTCGTCGTATCCGGGTCCAGTCCAACACACGGTATTCAGACGTCATGCGAACGTAAATCGGACAGAGGCTGTACCGGGTGGCGTCGATACGTTGTTAATCTTGAATCCGAAGTCTGGCGAGCTGGCATACCTCTTCTGCTCTTTGAGCAACAACGTGTTTGTCGTCGCTGCCGTCGTGACTGGTTTCGTGGGGCAGCATCTGGTCAAGCACCGTCGTCACGATTCGGAAAAGCACCAGTTGAAATGGCGTCACTCCTGCGGTAACTCCTCGTCCCACATCTTGTGCTCTACGTTGACATACCCGGAGATTATGTCGGCGATGGTTTTGTTCAGCCGTTCTGTTAGTCAATTCGTCTGCGGATGCTACGCAGAGGTTCGATGGAGACTGGTGCAAGTGAGACTAAGGATCTCTTGCGTCACAAGGGCTATGAACGATAATCCCTCGTCCCTTATGAGGACTTCGGGGCTCCGTGTCGACGGACGATGGCCTCGATGAAGAAATTGGCGACTTCGAAATTCATACCTGATGGAAGTGCGTTCGCTTCGGCGTACCGTGTGAGTTCGTTGGTTGTGAAGATTAAACATTGGCTCTCTTGCGCCATCTGGCACATTTCAGCAAATGGAAATGAATTTACTTGGACCGTTCCGGTCCAAGTAAATTCATTTCCATTTGCTGAAATGCGCCAGATGGCGTTGCAATAGACTAAAGCAATCCTGCCGGTCTCGTCGGTGGTTTGATTTGTGGTTGACACTCCTGCCGAAATTGGGTGTAGTGATGGACTGTCTGCGCAAGCTTTGGCCAATGGTACTTCTCGCGTGTCGCGGCAAGAGTCCTGCTGTAGTCAGGGTGTCTCGCAGTAGGGTCATCGTGTCAGGCTTGCAATATCTCTTCTTGAAACCTGAAAGAGATCAGCAACAGCCACGCCGTGTTGTTGTGGCTGAAGTTCTCCTTGTACAGCACACTTTGTCAAATGAAGAAGGTTGGTAGTGTTCGTATGTAAACGCTGGAAACCGCACTTCCATGTCCCTATAGGTGCACGATGAGTCCTCGAAGATCATGATCATCTTTTTGGAGTGCTGCCATGTCACTGACATCTAGTGCGCCGAGGAAACACTCCTCGTCGTCGTCTTGAGTGTAGGCAGGACCTACCCCGGTGGGGGCTCTCGACAGACAATCGGCGTCACTGTGCTTTCGGCCGGATTTGTGCACCACTGTCATGACAAACTCCTGCAGGCGTAAACTCCACCGCGCGTGGCGTCCTGAGGGGTCCTTCAGACTCGCGAGCCAGCAGAGCGAGTGGTGGTCTGTAACAACTCGAAACAGACTTCCCTATAGGTACAGGCGAAACTTGGTGATGACGCTGACAACGGTGAGTCCTCCGTTGTAGAGTAGTTAACCTCCCCTTGGAGAGTGGTAACCTCCCCTTCGAGACTGTTCGGATTGCATAAGCGATTACCCGCTCTGTTCCCTTCTGTATTTGAGCCAGCACCGTGCTACTTGCGTCCGTGTGAATTTCTGTTTGTGCATGCTGGTGGCAAGAGTCCTGCTGGCGAGAGTCCTGGCCAAGAACGGGAGATGTATGAAGCCTTTGGTTGAGCTAGTTGTACACCGGCTGGTTCTCTTCTGTCCACTGAAACGTTACGGCGCCTTTTGTAAGCTATGTCAGGGACGCAGAAACCTTCGCAAAACTTAACCGAAGCGCCGTAGTAGGCACAGAGGCCTAGGAACCAATGTAAGGCGTTCTTGTTGAACGGTGCGAAATATTCGGCTACGTAGCGCGTGTTCTCGGGTTCAGGACGAATCCTCTCTCGGCTTCCGACATGGTCTAAGAACTTGAGCTCACAATAAGCGAACCGACATTTCGTTGACTTGGGATCGAGTTAGTCCAGCGGCCTTTCGGTAGTGGCGCAGACGATCTAGAGTACCGTGTATGCGTGGAACAATGTAGAGGTCTTTCTTTTCAAAGCATTGAGTCGACGACAGTCCACACAAAATCTCAGGGTTCCGTCATTCTAGTATACGAGCATGACTGGACAAGCATATGGACTTCTTCACCGCTGAATGATGTTGTCGTCGAGCATTTCCTGAAACTGTTATTGAATTACTTCCTTTATTTCAAAGAGACAGAGTACGGTGACTGGTGGACTGTGTGCACGTCGGCATCGGTAACAATGCGATGTTTCGACGCTGGTGTTTGGCAACCTTTCGACGAAGTGCCAAAACAGTCACTGTATTCAGTGAGGAGATGAACCAGTTGCCGCAGCTTTGGAGATGGAAGCTCAGGGTTGATGTCGAGCTGCGGTGGTGACCTGCTCGCTTGCTGTGACGACAACGTTTTCTCCGAGATTGCGGTGACCACGGCTGGCGCTTGAAGCTGTACGACGTGGCCCACGGTGATACACTTCGTTAGGTGCCGCGGCTCTTCTCGAAAGGAGAACAGTTGTACGTCATTCTTGAAGATTTGCTAGGCGTAATGCGACGCCAACTCCTCTTTAGGAAGTTGAACGCTGCCCTGCAGAAGAGCTTCACCGTACATGGCTGCGTCGCTGATGATTGGTACGAAAACACTCGACAACGGCGCCAGGTCTGCATGGTCGGCAATAACTCGGATCGCTGCTGACGTAGTGCTTGGCTCCACCGGCGGCAGAACAAGCTTAACGAACAAAACGTCAGGGCGGAAACGAGCTGGTGAGTGTTTAACAAAATTGAAAACAAACCCCCGAGACTAGGAGTTTGTCCTAAAAAAGAACAGGCTTTCGCAGCGTCAACATGAATTCCCGAGGTGGATGACGGCGCTATACTCTCAGGGAATATCCATTCCGAGTAGAACATCTCTCGCACAGTCTTGCAGAGCGACGAACTTCACAGGCAACGTTTCATTTTGGGTCTCTTCGCGAGCTGTGCATCCCCCGGCTGGTGTCATGAGGTTTTCTCCGGCGCTTCGTATTTGAGGTCCATCCCACGTCGTCGTCAAAATACGAAGACGACGAGAAAGCTTCCCACTCAAAACGAAATAGTCGCTCCGATGTCCACGAGTGCCGACGCATCTGTAACAACGTTGAGGTTGCTTGACACCGTTGCACAATCGTTCTTTCCTATCGTGCCGGTGTTAAGGCCCATACGCAGATTCGCGTTTGAACGCGCTTGAGTGCGTTGCGGCGTCCTTGAGGCGAGGAGCAGTCGCTTGCGGTGCGATGCGCGCCTTCCCGCAACGCTCGGTAGCGCGACGCAAGCGAGTAGAGACTCGCTCAACTTACCGAAGTGTTGCGGTGCGTTCGACCAAGCACAAGCCGAGAAAGGAGAGAAAGGTCACGTGTTTGCTGACGCCACACGGCGAGGCGTATCTGGTTCTCCGCTCCCAGAACTTAATAAAGCTTGGACTTGGGTTTGGGCTAGTTGGTTGTAGATTGATAGACGTGCTCGGCTGCGAAGTTAAACGCGTGACCAAAGATTGAAAGGAAAGGATGATTTGCATTAAGATGAGGAGAAACGCGACGAACTGCGCCCATTCGTGTTCGCCGTGTTTCTCCTCACCTCAATGTAAATCATCCTTTTCTTTTCAATCTTTGGTCACGCGTTTAACTTCGCAGCGCAGCACGTCTATCAATCCCAGAACTTGCTTTTTGTTTTGTTTCGGGGGCGGTGGTGGCTGCTTTTTCCGAGGCTGCGATGGTTTAAGCTCGACTGAAAGTTGGGGAACTTAGCGGGATCGTCCCAAAATCAAACACTTCAAAGCAGGGACTCAAACCGCAATCCAACGTTTATAGATACTTCTCCAGTTCCGTATCTCCTCGGCGCGCCTGTGGGGAGGAGGCGGCCCGGCGCGGTCCCCGCCACCGCAGCGCTGCGGTCGAAGGTTGCGCCATCAGGACGATCGCCGCTCCCTTGCGCGCAATGTTCAGCACGCCTACTGCAGCCCGGGATCTCGGCTGATTTCGCGAGTAACGCGCTATTATTTTAATTTCGGTCGTTTTTGAACAGAAGGTAACTTGCAAATGATGTAACACCGAAAATAATACGTACGCGTAAGCGGTCCAGTTTAGGGTGCCTACATGTTTCAGGAAAACATGTAGGCACCCTAGTTCAGCCTTGGCCCGCAGCGGTTGTCACTATGCTCGGTTGCCTCACGTCGTCAATAAAAACGAGCGAGACGAGGGATCGTTCGCGCGGTCGGTATGAATTTATTCCATATATTCACAGAACGCACGTAGTGATGTTAATGTCGCAAAAAAAAAAAAGCTGCGCGTCGCAATCGCGCCGTTTTGGGCTCTTTTTTTCTTTTTTTGTCTTACAAAATATATCGATCTTACCTATGCTATTTTAGAAGATTTGCTCAACTTGCAATTTAGTAAAGTATCTGCAGAAACTGCTCATTCACAACACATTACACAAGCCGTAACACAATCAATTTTATTTTGCTAACTCGCAAAAAATAAAAAAGGGCTTCAAATCACGCGCAAAACAAAGCCTGTTACAGTTAAAGCTCCACTATACAAGCTGTAGCCTTTTTCCTTTCTCTTTGGGCCCCTATGGCACTATCGTTTTCTTTGGCACTTTTTGCGTGCGAAAAGTGCATACGTCACGCTCGCAACGAACGTCGTATCACAAACCGTCGAAAGCAATCACACGCTCGAAGGGCAGAAAACCAACAGATCACGTAACAAACAGCGCGAACAGCGAGCGAAAATGCAAGCCCAACCACGTAACCGGAGCTGGCCTGGCCGGCACACACGCGCAAGCTTCGATCGCAGCGGCCCCGCAGTCCCTAGGGATCGGTCGCGCCCGCCTGGAGAGGGGCAGTTCGGGAACTGGAGAAGTATCTATAAACGTTGACCGTAACCGTAACCGAAACCGAAAACCGTTTAGGAACGAAATTTTTTCAGTAATTGTAGCCGGAACGAAACCGTTATTTGATATTTATAAAAACCGTAACCGTAACCGTAAGTTATTTGCCGGTAACCGGTTTTAACCGTCATTAACCAAAAAATAAAAATATTAGTTTTTCCTCGAGTATGACCTGGAGTTGGGTTCTTTAAATGTCGTGGCCATTTGACAGAGTTACTGTCAGCGAGTGGTGCATCTGGTAATACATTTCCGTTCAATCTAACTTTAGGAATAAGATTACTTAACGAAAAAATAGTCAGAGTGCAGGCGAGCTGGTGTAAGTTGATCATGATTGTAAACCTGAGACTGGGGTAGAAAGAGAACACAACAGAAGGTAGAAAAGGAGGAGGCAACGTCTCAGGAGGAGGCAACGTCTGAGACGTTGCCTCCTCCTTTATACCTTCTGTTGTGTTCTCTTTCTACCCCAGTCTCAGGTTTACAATCATGATCAAGATTACTTAGTTTGAATCAGTGGTCGAGCTTATAATAAAAAAGTCTATATTTCTAAATCTGCCACACTCCTACATTGCTACATGTATTCAGTACATGTCGCCTTCAGGGTACTGTAATATGTTAGAATTTTTAGATGTCCATCCAACTCGGTTCTATCAAAACCACCGATGTCCCTGACATGCAGTAGACAGTATGAAGAAACAAGGTAAATTGATCATCATGCAGAGCTGGCGGAAAAGAAAACCTGGGCCGGCTTGCTAGAACAGTGTCTCAGCTGAGACTGGGTGAAAGAAAGCAGTGCAAAAGGTCGGCGCGCGAGCGTCTTGAGACGCAGCTTGAGTCCCACTCAGCTCGTGCGCTGGCTTTGGCAGTGCTTTCTTTCCCACAGTTTCAGCTGAGACGCTGTTTCTAGCGAGTCGGCCCTGGTATTCATTTAGTCTGAAGCGTGACGCAAGTGACGATTTTGAAACAACACAGAAAGAAAAAAAATGTCAGAGGTTTGACATTGGCGTTTTGTTTGATATATATACAGTAATGTCTCGTTAATATGGACACCGTTAATATGGATACCCCGATATATGGGCACCACTTTCGAGGACAAACTGGGAAAATACATGCATTTTTGTCTCGTTATTATAGGCAACTCACACTACGGACGATTTTTTACGGGAACGGAGGTGTCCATATTAACGAGACATCACTATTTATCTAGGCGGTTTCATTTGGAGTCATGCAACGAGGTGTAGTCGTATTTTAGGGGCGAAGCTCCTTAGGGTCTAGCCTTGTCCGTCCGTCCGTCCGGCGTCCGTGCTCACATAAAGAGACAAAATGTTTGCGCAATCGACAGGATTCGAACCTGTGCGGGGAGACCGCAATGGATTTCTAGTCCATCGCCTTAACCACTCGGCCACGACTGCGGGACGAGTAGGGGGCTCTGAGATGTGGTAGTAACTCAAGAGCTGGGGATGTCATAGATGAAACGTTGCATGTAGCCGCTCAACGTCTATACAGGAGAGGGCGCTGCGGTCAAATGCGTATATAATCGCGTTAAACTTTGCATGCATTGGCTCAACGTTTATAGACGACAGGGCGCTGCGGTCAAATGCTCAAATGCGTATATAACCACGTTCCATACCACACATTCTCTTTCTGACATGGACCGCTGACTTAATGGTGGAGATACGTTCCCACGGCTTCTGATCCGCTAGAAGAACCACTGGCTCTGCATTTCACCGACCATAAAGCAGTAATAATGAAGTCGAAACGCAACCCGGAACTCAGCACATACCTGTGAGCAATAAAAAAATATCAGCACCATCAGCACTAACTATGAACAATAAAATCAGTATTATCAGCACCACCAGAGCTTCGCCCCAATCAACATCATTCACCACGTGGAGATGCGGTCATTTTTTATTTTGCTTCAAATTTTTATGTTTTGGGGCGCATGTTCCAAGAAGAACAATCCTTTTTATTTTATGTCCTGACATGTTTAGTTTCTGAGAAAACCAAATCTAGACGAAGCGGGAAAGAACGGCGAGATTTTGACGATTATCGTGCGTGGCGTTTTTGAATGACTCTCAATGTCAAAGTATTCAAAAGAGAGCGTCTATATTATTTTTTTTTACTGTGACATATATGCAAGTAGGTAAAACGAAATTATAACTACTATTTATTATTCGTCGCTCCAATGTTTGTAAAAAATCCCCAAACATGCCTCCGCGAACAACTGTGACCTAAACAGCGGATTTTTTTTTTTAGTCGACTATGTTTAGTGTTGCTTTAAAACTAATACCACGTGTAGAGCCTTTCATTGTTTTCAAAATTAAGCAAAGTTTGTGCCTTTATCATGTGCAAGTATTGATAAATAAATTATGAAACAGAGAAGGTTTTCACTTTCTGTTCAGTTTTAACACTGTTAAAAATAAAACATTTAAATTTTTTTTTCTTTCTCGCGTCGCGTTTTTTTTTTTACACCCTTCTTTTAGCCAGAATACATTCTGCTAGCAGTATATGCACTGGTTTTGAGTTTTAAGCCTCTTAATATGCTAAAAACATGCCGATGGTGGGTTTATTGATTAAATTGACGATTGTTGTGCGTGGCGTTTTTGAATCACTCTCAATCTCAAAGTATTCAAAAGAGAGCTTCTAGATTTTTTTATTGTGATATACATACCAGTTTGTAAAACGACATTCCAACTACTATCTATTATTCGTTGCTCCAATGTTTGTAAAAATCCCCAAACATGCCTCCGCGAGCAACTGTGACCTAAACTGCGGATTTTCTTTAGTCGACTATGTTTAGTATTGTTTTTAAAATAATACCGCGTGTAGAACCTTTCATTGCCTTCCACAATATGCAAAATTTGTGTCTTAATCATGTACGAGTACTAATAAGTAAATTAATTAAACAGAGGTTTTCACTTTTTGTTCAGATTCAGCAGCTGTATTTAAAAAAAAAACTGTTACATTTTTTTTATAAAACCCTTCAGTTGCTTGCAGAGTAAAATAAAAACGTAAAAATATAAAGAGTGGCAAAAATAAATAAAAAGTATTCTGTTGTGTTATGAACATGAATTTCGCACTAAAAATATAAAATCTCGCATTTAAAAAACTAGGATTCCAATAGGAAGTGTATGTTACTCTAATGTTTTACAGTATTATACTTTGACATTTCTAGCATAGTATGGATTATGTAGCGCATAGGGTTTAGGCTTGAGGCTCCTCCTATCATGGCACCGGCGCCAATCGTCGGAAAACCCGCTTTCGGCATTTGCGATTTTATAGTGTTTAGACGTTTGAAATTGCAAACTTGTTATTATACGCCTAACGACATCAATGTCTTTTATATGATCATTTATTAAACGTCCCTTAGATTCTTGTAATAAAGAATAAAATATACAGCTATTACCGATATAACCACCATCGACATTAGCTCTTTTTTAGCATATTTAGAGGCTTAAAACTCAACACCAGTGCATACACCGCTAACGAAATGTATTCTGGCTAAAAGAATTCCCTATTGAAAAATCCCCCAGACCGGTTTGGTGTGTCCTAGTGTTTGCTGGTGTAAACATCAGACCGGCCTGGTGTGTTCTGGTGCGCACATCAAACCAGCCTAACGTGTTCTGGTGTGCCCACCAGAACACGTTAGGCTGGTTTAGTGCGCACATCACACCAACCTAGTGTGGTCTGATGTGCACACCAAAGCACACTAGGCTGGTCTGATGTGCACACCAGAGCACACTAAAATGGCTTGATGTGCACACTACACCACACCAGACCAGTCTAACGTGCACACCAAGGAACATTAAACTGGCCCGACATGAACACCAGGGTGCGTCTGGTGAGCACGCATTACGGATATATGTCTGGTGTTGAATGAAGACATGTTTTCTTGTAAAATAAATAAGATGTATAGCGCTCAAACACCACATTTGATTTTATAAGGTGTTTAATTGAAGGGGCGATGCAACGATTCAGTTCGAATATGCACTTTGTGTAACCATGCTGACACAGTGTAACAAACGTTTACCCATACGCTCCAGCCTGATGCACAGCATAGAGGTTTGTCTCGTCAACAATCGTCAGCAGCTTGTCATCAATGAAAACTTGAAAATATTTCATTGGGCCAACAGAGGGTTCCGCAGGCTCCACAAAACACCGGTCTTCCTTTTGCCAGTCACAAACTTGCGGCGGTGACTTTTGTTGCTTTCTTGACGTTGACAGAACTGGACAGGCGGGCGTTCCGCCTTCAGTTTCGTTATCGCTTGTAAGTTCTGTAGTTAGGCCCTTCGTTGACAAGTTCTCCTCGTCACCGTCACTCACTTCACTATCACTAGATTCCGCATCGGACACTGTTCCACTTTACGGAATCAAAACCACATAAGGACGATCGCGACTCCGTGTCTGGTAGAAAGATCCTGATGGAATTTCCATCGGGTAGCAGTAGAATACGAAACCTAAAAGAAAAGAGCACCACGTCAAATTTTATCAGTAAAAAGGCACGCGCTTTTGCCGACCGGCGTCACCTGCAAAAGTTCTAGTGGCACCTTATAATTTTTTTCCAAGCACTTCGATATCATTTCTCGTTTTTTGCAATTTCTGATTTGAAGGGACAAGGCGCGGCCCTGAATTTATGTTTTTTTTTTAGAAAAAAACGGTGGCTGAAATTTTTGAAATACTTCAGACAGCTTAAAAATATGCTATGAAGAAATCCCAGGTCTACGAGTGGTTTTGTCGCTTTAAGGACGGGGAATTTTCGATCGACGACCAACCTCATTCAGAGTGCCCCTCAACCTCCTCAATGGATGAAAGCATTGGGAACGTTTGAGATTTTGTCTGGCAGACCGCCGATGAGCACTCCAAAAACGTGAACGTCACCTGACGTTCTTACAATTATTACAACAATTTTTGTTCACTTAAACTAAGGCCAACAAATATATATTGAGAAAATACCATTTTAGCTAACAACGTGAATAGGTAGTGTCAAAATCTAACATATATTATGCATTACTCCTGTTTAATGAATTCGGCGAATAGACCTTCCCGATACTTTTCTGGAGCTAGGAACTCCATTCATTTTGCAATGGCGCGCTTTAGTGCAAGCTACCGAATTTTCTAATAAAACGATGCAGTGGAATCTGTCGCGTCGCACGCACGATTGTTATTTGAACTGTATTTTAAGAAGAAAATAAAATAAATATACCATTAGGAAATTAGAGGCTTTTAGATCAATTATTACCTCGTTCTCACTTGATGCTTGTAACATGATATTCGCCGCAGTCGATAACTTCATATCCAAAGAACAGTTTTTTAGAGCGCAGCTATTAAGCGGGGTCCAAACCAAAGCTTCTTTTTGCGCGCGTAGGTCGTGAGCGTCCGGATGTGACGTATTTCGTGACGTTTTTGCTGTTTCCGGCGCGCTTTCTGAGTCAGAACCGTGCGGTTTGGTTTGGACGATGCCAGCTTCGGGCGAACGCGCACGCGCGCACGCAGGCACGAGCGCATTCTGGCGGTGAAGTGACGACCAATCAAATGCAGCTTTGGTCCCGAGCGAGCGTCCAATGAAAATTAATCTGTGGGATCGTTGCGCTGGTTGCGCGTTGCGCCTTCGGCGCCGTCTTCATTTCTTTGCTTTCGTGATGGCGTTTCGTGTGGATCCCACGTACAAAAGCTGGGATTGCTGAGCTAATAAACCTTTGTGTGGTAAGGTAGTACGTCAGCAATGCAACCGTCAACATGACTCGGCTGACTGCTTTCGCGGCTGCATGTGAGCAGTACTTGGGTATCAAGAAGCGAAGGGCCATCCGCACGCTGTTGAGGTCTAGAAAGACGCTCGGCGAGTACGCCACCACTGTGCGACAGATGTACCAGGACCCCGACGGCCGGGACTTCTTAGAGTCCTTCTGTATGTCAAGAACCAGGTAAGTTATGCTAGCTTTTATTGTTTATGTTTAGTATATTTTTCATCATATGTACCACCGCATAAATATAAACGTGAAGCGTGCACCATCTCAGTGAAATAAGGTACTGTACTTTCGCGAGACGGCAAATTCACAAGGTTTAGCCTTGTAATACTAACGTCTAAACGCTTGGCTGACTACATGAAGGTACTTTGCTTCCCCCTGCCCCCGCTCTCGCGATCGCGTGCGAGACAAGAACAAGCGCTGTCTTTGCCTTTAGTGGTGTGTACTACCATAGGTACTATCAGGTGGGTTTAAAGGCTGCTTGCACTGAACACCGCAGGTATATTCACTACACTAGCTGTCTGGCATGCTTTGTACAGGTGAATAATCACAATCAGGGATCACTGCTTTTGTCACATTAATGCAAACGACTGAATTTTCGTGAATTGGTCCCAGAAGCTTTTGCCCGATGGAACGGGTCGCTTTGAGAAATTCGTCAAGTATCGAGCTATTGCAAACAGTCCTTTATAGTATTTGTGCAAGTGCAAGCCTTTTCAGTGCATGTAACGGTGTGTAAGAATCTGTCATTTTTTTTGCACTTTTCTTCTAGTACTGTACGTCAACAGTTCATGTGTGTATAGATGCTTTCCTGAGTCCCATCTGTTCAATAGTGCATGTAGCCAGTTATGTTTGTGTATTTTCAAGGTTTGAGCATCTCCTGTCTCTCGTTGCTCCAACTGCTGACCAAGGAGACTACGAGCGCCGACAACACTATCTCTGCAGGAGAAAGGCTCTGCGGTCTGCAACGGTAAAGCGTTCTTCCATATTCCACCTAAATCACAAATTTCAAGGATCTTCATTCAGAAGCCAAGCTTTGTCATAGGCATGCCATCTTTCCCGTTAACTGCATATAGCATCCTCAGATGCAATAAAACTGTATGGAGCGTATGGTCCTTACATTACACGGAGAGATATATCCACATGCTCTGTCAAATACCCTTTAACTAACACTTGCGGAGCCGGAGCGGCTAATATTTAGCTAACACTTCCGAAGCCAGCCAGGGTTGTATGTTCCATGTGAACCCCGAGTGAGGTGCACATACTTTCTGCAGCAACAACAGTGCGGGGTCCAGATCCCACCCCGACACAGTTTGAGGAGGTCCACGTTGTGCTAACTATTCTGTACCCTCCTTTCTTACTAACAGGCGTTTGCTTGGAGTGCATGTTTCGATTGTCAGGCATTCGACCTGCTTTCACTGCATGATAACTTTCTTGCATGCACTGTATGCATCTGTTGCTTGCTGGCCAAGATGTTATCTTTTCACTGCATAACACCAGCTGGCCGGGGCACTGTGCTTCTTGGTTTGGCACGTTGCTGAAAGCTTTAGGGGTGTTCCTCGCTCACAGCTGTCTTGAGCCACATGGCATGCTTGCTTTTCTAACCGCATGTCTTGGTTGTGGGTCTGAGGGTGCTTGCAGGTAAGCTAGGTGTGATGTTTGTTCTGCACGTGTGCAAAGACATTGCGAGCTTCGTTGTGAGCGTCGTGTCGACAGTTTCAGATCAGTTTTTTTCTTTGTGCTTATTCCTTATTTCGCCGAGGCACTGTGCTGTTCGGAGATTCGTGTGGTGCAGCGCGACACGGATCTTACTTGATCACAGCTGTATCGGGCCTGAGTGTTTGCCTTAAAATGCATGCGCTCATGTTCCCTGACAATGTCTAGGCACTTCAGTTGTAGCCGTTTCTTGGTAGCAGCATGGGTTACTCTTGCCGAGTAAGAGAACTGAGCACTTTGTCGACTGCTCAGTTCTGTATTGTGTGTCTAATGCTTGCTTTTCTTTGTTTCTTTTTGTGTGTATTTTGCAGGTACGGGCCTGGGGCTCTCGGCAGAGCTCTGACTGCTAGAGAACGTGTCTCCTGCTTGGTGGATAGGAGTTGTTTATCACAATGGAAATCCATCTTTATCGAGCATCATGGGTGTACACACTGTGGCCAAGAATTTGTTGCCTTGACTAAAAGTTAGCAGTGCGAGAAATGTTTGCCGCACAACAAGTGAACTGGAACTCCATTTTGGTAGACTTGGTGCTTGCACCCGTAAACGAACAGGCATGCAGGTTCTGCTACAAGGCTTGCCGCGACGTCATTGTGATCCCCGCTTGCAAAAGAAGATTTTGTGCCCCCCCACCTCCCTCTTCCCCAAAGACCAGCACGGAATAAAGACCTTTCCATACAGTTACTTTCTCGTTTGTTTACTTTCCCTTGACTTTTCGGTGCATGTAATGATGGAAGTGCCAGCATTTCTTGGAGGCTGGAAAGACTGCAGACTGCACACAAACTTGTCCCGGGGCAGCCGACATGCTGCTCTATTCAGTATAAAATAGGTTGACGCGTGATTAAAATGAGTGAAGTGTGTTTCTATGCTTAAATTGTAGGCACATTTTATATTTCAATGGCATATTGGGCTGAAACATTGCACTTTCAACGTAATAAATGTTAAACTTTGTACCTCTCTAACTTTTGTGTTTTGTGTCTTAACTTAAAGGCTCCTAAAAGTTTGTAGCATCCCCACATAAAAGATGTTATAATTTCTGTGCTTCCACCACTATGCAGATTGTTCTGCAAAGTGAGTGCACAGTAAAAGTGATGTTATGTAGATCTTGGCACATTCCAGGTAATTTGGACACTTTTCTTTAATGGTTTCAACTATAAAGTTTCCAAGACACGAGAGGCAGCTTCCACGAGTGAGCATCTCGAAAACGGATATGGTTGGCCTTTAAAAAGGCTGTTTGAGAAGGTTTTGCCAGTGCTGTGAGAGTGGTTGACTATGAATGATAAGTAACATTACCATCATAGAGGACGTGCGACACGAGGCTTGCAGAACAATGTGCAGCAATGTGGCTGCCGTGTACTGTCCAGCAGTCTTTGTGTATCACATCCTCTATGCTAATATTGTTACAAACCTTCCCCAGTCACTCTATCGGGCAGGTCCGGCACCGCAAAGAATTGCGTCGTTGGCGGGCAGTCGATGGCTTGCTGGCTGCAGGAAGAGAAGAGAGGGTGTGGGATATCACTCAAAAGCAAATGTGTTCCTTTATGAGTGGGGTTTCATGTTTTCAGAGTTTAGTAGTTTTTAGTAGTAGCTTTTTAACTGTCCAAGAAATAGA
>JAZHYW010000140.1:0-31947 GCA_037355805.1 Ixodes ricinus
GTCCCGGACATGACGCGTTAGGCCTGCATCAGACGGGGAAATTTCACCCAGCAACTTGACGTCGCCACACCTGCAACACGGGCCGCCCGCGTTCACACGCAGCAACCGAATTGCTACGACTTGCCATCATCATCATTCAATTTTATTTTTCTTGCACTATTTAGACGCACAACTACGCGCTAAAAACGTGTTTTTATATCTTTGAATGGCGTTGAGAATACCAACTCATCTTTCTGAAAAGGTTTATTTCCAAAAACCATCCATTTCAAACCAGAACAAAGTCTTTAGCTGTCATCATCACCACCACAGGGGTGTCATGTGAAAATATTGCGTCCCTGATTGGCTGCTGTCACTTCAAACGTCTCCGAGTTGTTTGAGTTGCTCGTCCGTTTTGAGCCGGATCCGATCTCAGCAATTCGTGTTGATCTAAGGAAAGCTAGGGAACAACCCGCCAGCAACCCCGAAGTTGCTAAAGATGTTGCCCCGTCTGAAGCGGGCCTTACGAGAAGCAGGACCTGTAGCATCCGTGGATTGCAGAATTCATTTCACTCGAAGTTTGTTCACCATCCCATGCTTTTGAGACGTCGGGAAAATTGGGAGTTTTAGTAGGCCGGTACGCAAGAGCGGTATCGATGTCCGGCCAGTATTAAGGCGGAGCCTCCGCGGGTCCTAGGGGAGGGGAAGCGGCACACTGTACCGCGTGAACCGCGTGGTTAACCCATGCCTCGGTTTCTCTCCCCCTTTGCACTGAGGGATATTCAGAGTAGCCTAAGAAAACATAGAAATGTACAGAGGAAGTAGGTACATTAGAGTGTTTTATGGAGCTGTTTTTGCACATCCGATACAATACGATGGGCCCGCCGGTTTGCGCAATGTAGGACGGGCTCGCGCACGCGCAGCTCATACCAGCCGGCTTACCGTACCGTATTGGATGTGCAAACAATCGGCAGACACCTAAGCAATTCTTATGAGTTGTGAATGCGAAAGCATTAAAGTCCTTCAAGTGTTTCTTCCTTTTTTTCTTTTCTTTTTTCTTTCTTTTGTTGGACGGGTGCTGCGGTGGAGTCTGTTGTCTGTGCCGTCCGTCCGAGTGACATTTTTAATATATTTTTTCTAAAATTTAAGTACCGTTTTCATGGGACACCACATGCCAGACGCCGGCCTTTTTGCACAATGGGATATTTATGCTTTCGCATAAAACGGTTCCATAAAACTCTATTAACTCAGGTCGAATTGAACTCAAAATGCTGTTCTCTGAAGAGTGGGGTTGGATTTATAGGTAATGTTAGAGAGAGAGAGAGAGAGGGGAGGGGGTGTGTGCAGTACAGTGGTACAAGGAGGCCGAATTATCCCATTGTCCGGCTTAAAAAATTGGGGGAGATCGGTAGAGGGGCACAAGCCACTCCTCCCCCACCCATAAATTGCCCCCTTTCCTAAATTCGCCCCTGCTGAATGCATGCTTGAATCCGTACCTTAAGTGCCGTTGAATGGCATTTGAGCGCTCTGCAGGTGTTCCGTTGGACGGTATTCTAGACAAAGAGTTAAAAAATGTAAAAAATGAGTCACCCGAGCTCTGACATTGTAATTTAACACGAAGGTGCAGCTATGTAGATTCGTTTCTTGAAAAGTATTAAAGAAAGTTAACTATTAACCTTCATGTCTAATTTGTTTTACGCTGAGTAATGCACTTTCAACAGACAGTTCCATTGTTGACCATGTTGAATTGACCTGGGACTGGGGTGGAGAGGAAACATCAAAACATAGAAGGGACAGAAAATAGACAGGACGATTGAGACGTCGTCCTGTCTATTTTCTGTCCCTTCTACGTTTTGATGTTTCTTCTCTACTCCAGTCTCAGGTTAATTCAACATGGTTAATATTCACCAGCTCGCCTGCACCCTTACGATATTTTCCATTGTTTAGTTTAGAATCAAGGGTAGGTCAGTGAAGAAGTACCATATTATAATATTAGAAACGGAAAACAAATTTTTGGTTGCACAAAACATTCTCAAGTGTCCGACTGACTGTTGTATTGTTGTCCTGCAGGTACCACATTGCTCATTTTCTGGACGATGGGAGTACTTACGTGATGCCTGAGTGGTGGCTCAAGAGGCATAAGACTGGCATCTTAGGGTATTGGCCGCCGTATAATAGCCAGCAGCAGCTTCTGCAAGCGATAAGGCGCAGAGATCCCATTTCTCAGGGATCGTCTGAGCATCCGGTCAGGATCATACATTCCTATGGTAACTAACAGCTTTGTCTAAAATTACTTTGTTATCTTCAACAGAAGTGTGAAATAATCATGACTGATCCCAGGTGCTGCTGCACACAATACTGCAGTGCCATGTGTGCTCTCACCTATAGGGTGTATTCACGAGCGGTGCACTATGGGTAAATCGCCATATTTGTGTTCATGACAGTAGATGGCCAACGCTGGCTTTGCTTCCACGGCCGCAGTGTCTGCCGATTCTTGTATGGTTCAGGTGACACCACAGTTTAAAGGAGCTGTGCAACGATTTTAACGTTGAAAGAATTGGCATCTTCTACTTTGGACATTGTTCATCTTGTCACAAAGGACAGAAAATACACCTCCTTCCTTCGAAATGTTGCGATTCCGCCGCGTAATCCCGAGGCAAAAATTAGAATATCCCCCGACCTGCAGCCGCGAGCGGCCGCCATGAGAAACACGCGGCGTGACGTCAATCGGGTAGCTGTAAAAAAGATTGCAAGTTCTGCAAATACCTGCTCGATAAAAGGTAACTTTTCTATAAATCTTGTCGTTCCAACATAAATATAAATGCGTCAAAAACCTGGTATCATCAACAAAACTTTTATTATACGGAGTTTTAGTGGCGCCATCTATCCTAGGTCCACCAAACCGTCAGCTCTATCTGACCGCGAACAGCCGCCAGAAGCCGGAGGGGAGGGGGACAGCGCTGACGGGGATGGCCGGACCCAGATGAGACTTTCCTCCTTTCACCACGTTGCCCCCGCCAGCACGTGGTCATGCGGTCGCGAGCGGATGAGTTCTCGCTGATCACTGATGGCTCTAAAGAGAGAGCTTCACCGGAACCCCGCGCAAACCCAATTGACGTCACAGCGCACGTGACTCGGAAGATGGTGAAGGAGTTGAGAGGTACCGAAAACCTCAATCTTTGTCCATTTTTAAAATACAAACTAGGACATGCAGGCAAAAGCGGTTTTTGTTCTTTACTTCAGAAAGGTCGAGACACCAACTCCCAAATTATTTAAGCAAAGCACTGAAACTGTTGCACAGCTCCTTTAAAGGGGCAGTGTGGTGTCGTGCGTGACAGTCGGCTGCCGTGTCAAGACCCAGTCGAAAATAATAATGATCCGCTAAAGACTCCGGGTATTTATTTTTGAAGATCCCGTGAGTACGGACGGACGGTAGCTTCCTTTCTGTGAAGAGACAACGTGAATGGTTCGCGCGCATAAACAGGAATGGCCTCGATGCTAATTTGGGCAAGTACTGAGTATGCTCGCAGCACTCCATCTCGTGTGGGTGTTTGTGCAAAGTTTGCTTCTGTCCGACTGATTCGACGTACGTTAATTCAGTTTAAATTGCCGCATCAGCGGACTAGGCCTACTCATGGTTAAAGTTGATCGAGACCGAAACAGCGCCTAAAGAGACGCGAATATAACCACATTAACGTCGGACAAATGCAAAATGTACCAACACTTACCCACGACGAAGTACCGCAAGCATACAGTACTTGTCCAGATCGGCGTCGAAGTCATTACTGTTATATGTGTCATTACTGTATATGTGTTGTTGATGCGCGCGAGTCATTCGCATTGTCATGTTTCACGGACACAATCGAGTTTTCGCACTCATGCGTCCATACTTGAGGGATGTTAAACAACCGGGAGTCCTCAAGCTTGCATCCCTCTTTCTAATTTTAGATCAGGTCATGGTATGGCTGCCGGCTATCACGCACGACACCTCATGCTGTAAACATGGTGCAAAAAGAGTATTGCTTTTAGTGAAAGACGGTTTGCGCGCATCAACTGGAAAAACCGGCCTCGACACCGATCTAGACAAGTATCGAGTATATTCGCGGCACTTCGTCTCAAGTAAGCGGTGACAGTTTGCTTTCGTCTGACGTGTTTATAGGCACCTTCTTTTTCACAATCAACTTTGGCTGCAACACGTCGCATTAGCGGGCCTAGCCCGCTGATGCAACGTGTTAATCCACGTCGGACGAAAGCGAAGTTTGCCGACACTAGCGTTACCTGAGATGAAGTGCTGCGAGCACGCTCAGTACCTGTTCAGATAGTCCCGATCGGCGTCGAGGTAATTCCTGTTGATGCGCTCGAGCCATGTCGTGCTCCCTGTTCCCGTAGAGCGAGCGTGTCCGTTCATACTCTCGGAACAACAACCAGAATCTTCAACGTTGCTCTCGTCTTTTTTTTTCGATTTGGTCTTGGTTAACGGCAGCCGATATCACTCACGACATCATACTCGCGCAGTAGACTTCAGTACGTTGCCTTAACCATATGAGGACCGCCGGACAGTTCTGCCAGCGTGGGGTGTCTGCTCTCACGGACACAAATATGGCGATTTACCCATAGTGCACCGTTTGCGATCAGTGCGTGAATACACCCTATAGCAGGGGTCTCAAACACGAGGCCCGCGGGCCGCACGCTCTGGGACGTGGCCCGCAAGCATCGCGATTCTGCAAGCGCCCGTTCCCATGGTTCGAACGCCACATGCGCAATAAATAATAGTTTTATATCGTCGACTTATTTCCGCTCGAAAAGGAGCTTTGCTCATATAACGAGCTCCCGCATTTTGCAATATTCTGTTTTCTTTAATACCACTACTATTCGCAACTCCAGCCCGCTGCTCGCCCTCTCGCGGACGAACGGAGAACCAGAGGAGCGGGTGCTAATGAACATCTGCTTGCCTTGTATTGCTGATTTCAAAGTTTCATGGCCAGGGTGCTCTATTGCTTGAAAGGAAACGAGTTGTGTCATTTAAACTAGCCTTGGTGAAGGCTGGTCCAAACACTCGTATTTTAAAGGAGTACATTCGCTTCCTGTATTGCAGCAAAGCCTGCAAGTGACCGCACCTTGCTGCGGGTGACAATTGCATGCTCACCTCGATATTGATCATAACTGCGTAGAACAAGTTGTGCCAGTTTTGTTTGGTATCTTATTAATGAAATGATCATACAATTGTGGCTGACAAAACAGTCAAGACGAGGCTAGACTCACTTAAAATTTATTGCATATGAACGACCATTTATTTCTGTTTATTAATGCTTTTTTTTCTTTGCAGTTACTTTGCAGCAGGCCGTTGAGAAAATTGACGCCGCGGAAGACACGTCGAATCTGGACACGGATAGTGAAGAGTCAGTGCGAAAGCGCCCCCGAGGAAGGAGAGTGGTGGGCCATGGGGAGGGCAGGGCTGTAGCGGAAGTGCAGCGCAATGTTTCCTTTGGTAAGTATAGTGCTTTACACAATATGTTGGCACTAGGAGACCATTGACTCTTTTCAGTCGTTCACACTTGCAAAAAAAATGCTTGTGTTGTTACCAGAATCCGTTCCCTGGAAAAAGGCTTCTTACATCTGTTGCCACCCGTCACCTCTAGCCTTTCGGAGCTTCGCGTCTACGACGAGACTGCTTGGTCAACGCCTCGTGGCCCGGTACATTTTGCTTTTGCGCGTCACTCATGAGTCTCTGGTGGTTAGAAGCAAGTTTAATAGCCTGTTTAACTCCAAGACTCTTGTCCTGGATGAGGCAACAGGCTTCTGTTACATGGCATAAATTTTAGCAACAGTTTGCACTGCCAACAGAATGCTTGTATTACCTTCGTAGCTCTGATGTCTCTTGTAATGAAGGCACCTTCCTTGTTGGCAAGGAGGCATGGTAGCGGTGTTTTCAACTCTGAGATGATCTGATGTTGACAAACGCCTTTCCTTCCATGTGTTCTGATTGGCTTATGGGGAGCCTGAACTAGTTTCCGGCAAAGAAAATCAGTTTCAGACCAGTTGGTCTGCCACCAAAAACTTCAACGCCAGCTTGAAATTCTGTTGGTTTTTCCTGTGTATCATCTAGTGTAAATGAGCCTTCAGTTATTACTGATCGGGGCACTGCCACCATGCTTCAATTTTGTACATGTTTCAGTTTCCGGTCTACAAATTGCTCACTGCCTGAGTGAGAATAAAATATTCAAAGTAAAGAAAAACAAATTGTAACTTCACTAATGTAAGAGGCTTGATTACCAAAACATGAAGCAGATCAAAATGCTGTCATGATGTCATCAGGTTTCGTCCAATGCTATGTAGGAGAAAAGAAATTGTTACTGAGCATATGCAAGTTAAAGGGACACTGAAGAGGTTTCTGAGTAGGCCTTTTTTCAGTCATAACATATTTTACAAGCTCTAAGCATCCCAAAATCTGAAAATTTCATTAGTATATTTTTTAGCATCCTATGGTGATGGTACCACTGTCAAGTTTTGATTTTGATTTCTCCTATTTGGCTGTCACTTGCGATTCAACTGCACATCTACTTTTGAAATCTCCTTTGTAACATCCTTGGCACTATCTCTTACCGCAGGACCAGTACTACCGGCATTCCCAATGCTAGGTAAGTTGAAACATTATTTCTCACTGTGAAAGCAAATTACAGGGGTTACTCAGAAAGTAATGCTCCAGATTTGTTTCCTCGGAAACTCTTTAGTCAAAATCTATTAAAATCACAGAGTATCGATGGATTTTATACAGTTAATGCAAAGGTACGCGCAAGCTGGTGAAGAATAACCTAGCTGTTGTTTTGAGATTTGTGTTTTTCCTTTGTCCCCTGTTCTCCTTCTCCAGTGATTTTTATTGCTTATGAATGCATGTTTCCTATACACATAATGTTTTTCTACTTAATCTTTGCCTACTTTTACGGCTTTATGCCAGTGCGACACAAGGGCATGCATGCCTTCTATCTACCAGCTCGTTTCCTGCTCAGGTAGCCATGTCCTTACTCCACAAATCACTCGTCATTTTAAAATTGACAGATGACTGCTTAATCGTTTCCGGCCTAAAGTAATGCACCCGTCTTGTCGTGTGTGGGAATCTGGGATAAAAAGTCTTCCCTCTTGGCATTAAAATGCTCCAATCATTTGCAGTTTTGTCATTGGTGGCATTCGCAAGCAGTGACGTTTCTTAGACTGAAACACTTATACGATCTCACCGTCCGAGAGTGGATCGCAGACTGCAGCATGCATTTGGCCATCCATATGTTCTTTGAATGAAATATCTTCGACCATCGACGGCTCTGTCAGCCACACGCACGCTGCGGACCTTTCTCGTTGGGTACGGGCTGGGCCTGGCTCGGGTTAGCTACGCTCTACCACTTATATGGTTTGGAGCCTAGCAATTTGGATGTTTGCTTGGCTTACTCGACTGGCTTGGCTCGCTTTGCTGCAGTTTCCCCTCCGAATGCAAACTGCCATGGTAATAGATAGATTATAGATCCACGTGTGTGTGGCTGCCTTTTATGCATGGTCATCATAATGCAAGGCTTTTTTGTGCTCCCGAGTATAGTGCACCAATGGATCGTGGAAAAGATCCTTTGAATTAGCCATGCCCAGGTGGCAGTCTTCAAATTATGGCATTTTTTCTCCATACGTTAGTGCATACCTGCCAAGTTTTACGATTTTATCGTAAGGTGCCCGCTTTCTAGCGCTTTCTTACGGTTATCGTATTGACAACAAAATTTGTACAATTTTTCTAATCCCGTGTAAAAAAAAAAGTAAATTATTTTTGCTTGAGCTGCATCTCGCCAGTTTGCAATTCGGTGTTGGCAACACTGATATATCGACTTGTATGCTAGGGGGCGCATGCTACCGCTCATTATAAGGGGTATAGCCGCTAACATCCATCCATCCATCCATCCAAATCCAAAATAACTTTGATTAGGAAATCTCCTTCGTTGTGGCGCACGTCGTGCGTTGAGTTACCGGAACTTTTGCGCATGATCCTTTGAAACCAACCACCTTTACAACAAGATGTCGGGGAAAAATACTTTCAAGTGTTTATTCCCAGCTATTCGACCGACTTTCCATTTATCAAGACATCGTGCAAGGGCGAAAGGTACACATTTTGTAGTCTGTACCGCTGCGATGTCAACATTTCGCACGCTGGATCGCCGGGACATTCTGTGTAATCTCAGTACAAAAAAGCACAAGGACTCTACAAAACTAGTTGAAACCAACGAGAAGCTTGGAGGGTACTTTAGCCAATCAACGGATCACGACGCTACCCCAGCAGAATACCTTTTTACGGCCTTTTTGATTGATGACAAAGTGCCATTCACGGCGGCTGATCACGCCAGAGTCCTCTTTTGGAAAATATTCCCGGGCTCAAAGGAAGCTACTAACTATGCTTGTGCTCGAACCAAGACAGCTGCGATAGTGAAGGGAATGGCTGAAAAAGAGATCGACGATGTTGTTAGGTATAGTCGGTGTCGGGTCAAGAACGAAGTGGAAGCTCCTCCCACCTCTTTCCACTTCATTAGAGCGAACGCTGGAGAGAAGGCGACCTGCTCTCCACCGTTCGCGCCGCTGAAGTGGAAAGCGGTGGGAGGAGCTTCCACTTCGTTTTTGACCTGTCACCGACTATAGTTTAAGGAACGTGCCGTTCTCGGTCGCGACTGACGGGAGCAATGACGTTGCAACGATGCCAAGCTTTATCCCATAGTAGTCATGTTTTGTGACTAAGTTTTGAAGAATAAAACAGTTTTCGTATTTCTTCACACAATTGTAGTGTTTTTTGGCGTCCCCTGTAGTATTTTCAGCATTGTAGGGTTGGCAGGTCTGTTAGTGTGTATGATTGCTGGGACCATATTTATACTTCGAAGTAAACAAAAATTTAGATGAAGTGACTGAATTACCTAAAGTCGATTGTATCTCGAAAAGTAGACTTGTCTTTTTGATGCCAGACTTGATATAGTTTGCTGAATCCAACATTCTTTCTTTGTGCAAGACTCCACTCATGATGGGCCATTAATATATCATAAGCTGGAGGTTGCAAACCACTTTGAGAGAGGTGAGGAAACTTTGCTGCATGTCGTGCCTCTTTTGTCACTGTTGAACCTTGAGGTTATTGTTTAAAGGTTTTCAAAGTATAGTTCCATCTGCTGACATTCGTAACATCCCGCATCAACGTCCATTCCCGTATCATCGCTCGCCCCACTTTTTTAGCAAAATATCAATTTCCTAAAAAACACTGAGTGAGCGCCCACCCCTAGAAAAGCTCATATTTCAAGATAAGCGAACATCCATCCTCCGTGATTTTAACCGCAGAACCCAAGTTCGAAAGACGGTCAGGACGATGAAAACAGAGCAAAAACTTTATTTTTCTTTTGTTTACAGACAAAAGAATGTGCATCTTTAAACCCCAACCCCAGTTCGCGAGGTTTGCACACACCCGTTCTTCCTGAATGTTGCTCAAAAACGAAAGAAAACAAAAATGGAGAGTATAACAAACAAAGCCTTCTGTGTATGATTCCAATACCAATGTTCCATTAGATGGTGAACCGTAAACCTTTTGCGTTATTAGGGAGTTTTAGCAGGTCGTTTTTGGCACGAACGGTTCTAAAATTTCCAACGGTACAGCTGAACGGTTAGCTCAGTCGTAAGTGTCACGCGGCGGATTTTAGCGAGTCGTAAAATGAAGCCGGGCGATAGAACCAAGTCAATGATGATGATAACAGTTTGCTTGATTTACAGCGCCATCTCCTAGTGAAAACCAACACTGTTTCTCTGGTGGTTTTCGGTTTTCTGTGTGTGCGGAATCAGTGGCTTACTTCGCTTACCCAGCGATTGCTGATTGCGCTCAATCGGCTCAATTCATTTCTTTGTCGGTTCGGCCGCGTTCATTTGCCTGTCTGTGCGGTGTGTGTGCTGGTGTGTGCCGTCTCGGGATTGCCGTGTTCATGGCAGCGAACGAGGCAGTGGTCCAGGCGGTCCTAGATGAATTGGAGGACGACGATTTGGAAGCTATTTTGATAGAACATTTGGCTGCTCACGGCCATCGAGCAAACCATGCTCGAAGGGGACACATCGACCTGTGGGGCATGGACCCTAATGACTTTCGACAAATGTTCCGTTTCGAACAGGCGGATGTACAAAGACTTCGGAAAGCACTCGCTATTCCAGAGCGCGTACGAAACGCCCAGCGCGTTGAAATAAGTGGCGATGAGGCGCTCTGCATCGCTTTACGACGCCTGTCGTACCCGGTGAGGCTTTGCGACATGAGAAGGGAATTCGGGCGGGCAGAGTCCACCCTGTCCCTTTTCGCCAACTCTATACACAAGCATATCGTGGCGGCGTTTGGGCCACTCCTGGGCAACTTCGCCCGGAATCCGTGGCTCACCCCCAGTGCTCTCGAGGAGTTCTCCGATGTAAGTACAATCGTCAACGCTTTGCTAACGTGTATCAGTCCTAGACGTAGAAACTAGGTTATTAACGAAAGCTTTTCTTTTTCTTGTGTGTGTGTGTGTGGGGGGGGGGGAATCTGGGGAATCTAGGATGGCGGGGGAAGTGTTACATTGAATGTTATACCATGATTAGCGCTTTCGGGTGTTGTTAATTGATTCTTCTACTTTAGACTGAGTGGTGAGTACAAATAGACAAGCTGGTAGCACATACAAGTCTAAGAAAGGTCTTTAAACAACTATCATCCATCTGTTTGGTTCTGTGGCCAGCTTATATGCCATTTTAGATCTGCACAAATTAGAATGGTTATAAAAACACAAAAAAATCTTAAATAGAGTTGTAACCCTGATTGAAATTGCCATCTCTTTGCCACAGGCTGTTCAGCAGAAAGGAGCCCCACTCCCGAACTGCTGGGGCTTTATTGATGGGACAGCGAGGGCCATGTGCCGACCAAGCCGGGACCAGAGGGCCTATTTCTCAGGCCACAAACGGTTCCATGCGTTAAAGTACCAATCGATAATGTGCCCCAACGGGATCATCGTGCACCTTCACGGTTCACATAAAGGGAGCGCACATGATGCAGGTAAATACCATTATGCCGCTTGAAAATTCGGATTTAATGCAAACCCATTTGTGTCGGGGGATCTCAGCATACTAAATACAACCGCTTATGTTGCTTTGCTCTAACTTCTTGTTCCACAATTGTTTTAATCTTCTCTTTATACTTCCCATCAATGAAAACCGTGACCCCTGTCCTCAGCACTGTTGTGGTAATTGCAGTTCTGAAAACCCCAGCACCATCTCCGCATTGTTTCCACACGCCACTTCCAGTTGCAGGCCCGCCCATTCCATAATAATGTGCTCTGCTGTCACTTCCGCTCCCTCTGTGCACATAAAGCACTTCACATTTTTGTGTATTTTGTCCTGAGCACACAGCATGCACAGAGCACGCAGCCTCTTTTTGAGCAATCTCAATTGCTTGGTTTAGCACAAAGATGTTTTCATCCAGGCGTTGACCCTACCTAAATCCATTCTGCAGTTGCCCGATGACCGCCCTACCTCAGCCCACGCTTTCAGTCCACTCCACCCCCGCATGAACAGCCAGTACAACACCGATGTTATGGTCATGGGGCAGTAGCTGTTGAGCGAGGACGGGTCGTTCGTCATTCTAGACCAACTGGTCTCTCGGCCTCCGTCATTGAGCTGGAAGCTGTCAGTCTCTCATGACTTGGCTCAGGGTCTGCTGGAGGAATTTTCTCATCTCTGACACCATTTCTTTTGGCCGCCTCATCGCGGTTTCATTTAGTCAAGTGGCCGTGGTTCCACCTATCCTCCTTATCGCTCTCCTCTCCTACCCGTCATTTAATTTCATTAAATGGATCAGCACCTGATTATTTTCCAGCACTTTTTTTATAGCACGGCCTTCTGTAAGCCTCAAATAATGTACTACTCGACTAAATTTTGTATCAAACACTTAGAGTACTCGGACGTCTTGCAATAATTTTCATGTCTGTTCCGACAGGTTACTTAGTTTCGTCGAGTGCGCTTCTCACCGTGTAGTGCAGAGAAGCTACAACCGCGATGGAGGCATTGCAATTTTGTGTCTTGCTTTGCAGCAGCGCACCCCTGTGCTAAGGAAAAAGCACTCCTCCAAAGCGACACGCAATGCAATTTCTGAATACTTTGGATTGTATATATAATTGACTGCAATATCCTGGCAGTACCCTTTTCCAAGTCGAGATTTTGCAACGGTACCTCGGTGTTGCAAGCAGATTCACATGCCCTCTTTTGTAGGTTTATTTTTTACACCAATTCTTTTGTTTAGCTGTAACTTTTTTGTCGGCGTGATAGGACTACCATTATTTCAGTAGATTCGGTACCTCAAATAACAATCCAGAGCAGTTCCTGCTGTCTTTCATCAGTCATCTTCTTGTTACCATGTCTGGGGCTTCTCCATGCAACAAAATGCTACCTCTTTGTTGGTGGGAATTGCTTCTGCAGTGCAGTCAATGTTGAAAAAGGATTGCATGCAAGCGAGAATGCAAAAGAGGCATTGCTTTTAGTTAAAGAGCCTGACACATTAATCTTAACATAATATTTGTAGCGGTATGAATGAAAATGAAGTGCGCATTCATGCTCCAGAAATTTTTTTCCACTTGAAAATTGACTTTTGGCTGCTCCAAAATTGCTCGTACCAATCACATCACCGCACAGCCCATCTGGCAGCAAAACCTCTCACTTTCCATTACTGTGTTTCCTTAAGTGCTGTCCAAACAAGACAGCAGATTCTGTGTTTTCTAAATTCATACATGTACCTTCGTCCAGTCCACTTTAATAAAATTTTGGTTGTCGGGGAAAGCTTTCCTTTGCTTGCGCCCTTGAACGGACGCGCAGAGTGTGCTCATAATGTGGGTCTGGACAGCCACTCACATTCTCCGCCGGCTGTCGTCAAGGCGTCCACTGTTGTCGTCAGTCCCTCAATATCCAGGAAACAAAAACGGGGAACAGATGACGGCAAGGAGAAAAGCAGTGCTGTTTGCATGGTTGATGTCCTTATTGAAAACATGCATGCACAGCAACTTTCACATCTGTTGAGAGAAGTGTACGCTTCTTCTGCTGTGTCCTGTTTGAACAGCCCTTCGCAGGTCCATCAAATGTTGAAAGGGGTAGAGAGAGAGAGAAGACACTTTATAAAAGCCTAATAAGATCCAGAACATGGAGTTCCTTCTCCTACAGCCGGCGTGGTGCCTCCCTGCAGAGTGGCCGGGCAGACTGGGCCAGGCGGCGACTTGCCCAGCTCTTGTGACTGCAACGAGTTGGATAACGCAGTCGGAGCTGAGCAGCAGGGTCGTCCACTGAGTGTCACGTTGTGTCAAGTGTCGTGTGAGGGAAGAGGGTGGGGGATCGGCCGGGCACACCCAGAATATATGTTTGATTGTGGCCTTGTTGTGTTCGTCGGCGTCTTTTGTTGGATTGTAGCCCTTGGTGCATCGGGCCTTGTATAGGTCCGGGAGGTAGTGTCTGAGTGTCGCGGGGTTAGGAAGGGTATTCGTCTGAAGTTAGCGCCATAATACTTGTTGGCGTCTGTTGAGTGACTTATGTGGTGGTGGGTATATCTGGCGCTGTAATCTGTAGTGTTGTGTAATGTCATGGAAACCACAAAGTGGTTCCTTATGCCATAGGTGATCCCTCGGCTCGTTAGCAATTGGAATGGCTACGCCGACCACCCCGCATGTCCCGGCCCGGCGAGTCGTATCTCGGGCCTCGGCATGGGCCACCTCGTTACCAACTGACCCCCTCATGAGCCGGAGACCAGATTGATGTGATTGGGTGTGTGATTGGAGGGATGATGGATGATTTGAGTGTTAGGAGCTTCGTTGCCGATCGAGAGACGCTACCTGAGCTGAAGCTGAGAATGGCCGTCTTGGAGTCACAGATTATGGTGCGTAACGACTCGATCGCGTGATTCAGGGCCAGGCCGATTGCAGCTTCCTCCACTCTGGTGGG
Organism: Ixodes ricinus; assembly: GCA_037355805.1. Taxonomy (NCBI): domain Eukaryota; kingdom Metazoa; phylum Arthropoda; class Arachnida; order Ixodida; family Ixodidae; genus Ixodes; species Ixodes ricinus. Next base: position 13,963 of record JAZHYW010000140.1, read on the forward strand.
GGAATCCTCCTTGACTGAGGCCATCACTACAATGCGCCCCGTCCCATCCACCACGGCCAGGGCATAGCAGTCCCGGTGTTCGCTGTAGTTAGCCGCGTCTACGAAGTATACGTCGGGATGCCCAGCGTACTGCTTGTGAAGGGCCTCCGCTTGGGCTTTGCGGCGTTGAATATGGAAGGTCGGGTTCATGTTCCTGGGTAAGGGTGGGATCCTGAGCCGAGATCTAATTTCGGTTGGTATCGGCACGATTAGAGATGCGGTATTTAGAGGTGGGGGTATACCGAGCCTTTCGAGAACCGCTCGTCCGGTTCTGGTGCCCGCCAGGCACAGCATCTGAGCAGAGCAGTGCGCCTCAAGCAGATCGTCTACTGTGTTGTGTAGTCCTAGAGCCATGAGGCGGACAGTTGGTGTTTGGGGGGCAGGCCCAGTGCCGATTTGTATGCCGACCGGAGAAGCAGATCGTGTTTGTACCTGTCGGTCTTTCGTAATTGTAGATACGGCAAGGAGTATAGGAAGCGGGACTCCACGAAAGCTTTGATGAGTCTCGCAATGTCTGCTTCCTTTGCTCCTCCACGCCTGTTGGATATGCGTCTGATGACTCGAGCAGTCTGGTGGGTGATCGAGTGTAATTTTAGCATTACGTCCGTGTTTGGTTTGAAGCAATGAAAGATTAGCCCAGTATTCTAATGGTTCTGACCCCGGTATGGGTTGGTCACCTACCCTCAGGTCTAATCGCTGTACTGAGCCTTCCGTGTCTGTGAGACGTGTGCTATCGTCCTTGATTAGCTTTTCCGATTTATGCGGAGGGATGTCGAGCCCTAAATTTGCGGCATATTCGTATGTGATGTCTATGGCTGTCTGAAGCGTCTCCTCCATGTCCGCGTCATTGCCCTTGTTGGTCCATAGGGTGATGTCTGCGTAAATAGAGTGACCGAGTCTGGGAATTGTGGCCAGCTTACTCGGGAGGTACAGCATGGCTATGTTCCTCACAATTAATAAGGGTGCTGCGCCTGCGATCCTGGCAGGCGCAGCACCCTTATTAGTTGTGAGGGAGGTACCAAAAAAAAGTCAAACACAAGCTTCACGGAAGTCGTATTACAGCGGAGCTGTTAAGGGCTAGGTTCCCCAGGATCGTGCCCGTGTATGTCGACACAAACCTACCTGGACAGCTACCGCCATCTATAAGCGACGGCAGCAAGCACACAACCAGTATGGTTTCTGCCGTCGCTCGTAGATGGCGGCAACCTTTCCAGCTATAATAGAAGAATGGATAGTTGGGCGCGTTGGTGGGAATTCATTGTAGAAACAGCGCGAGAAACAGACGACGACGAAGAAGAAGCACAGTGTATCGAGTATAGCTCCGCTGGTCTTCGTTCTTCACGAGAGTGGAAAGGCTGAACGTTTTTTGTCCATCCTTTTATGGTTACCGTCCTATACTATGTTTCAGGATAACTTGGCGAACTGTGGAGGTTGCGGCCCTCTCAACCAAGGCACGTGACAACACTTCATGGTCGAGGCCATGGAGGCCTTGTTACCGCCACAGCAACAGTGCCGTCCGCGACAAACATAGTTCTAGGCTTCTTTTTCTTTTAACAGAAATTGAAATCGTGCAATATCATCTCTATTGAGAATATATAAAAAACATAAGGAATATCCACAAATTTATTAGTTTCAATAATATACAATTCAAACAATGACTCCACATTTGTATCCGCTCCCCATGTTTTTCTCCTTGTAGCGCCGCGACTGTTGGTGATCGCAGCCGCGTTATTGACTGCTCCCGCTTAAGACATCGCCCTGGCATTAGCACCCGTCACAGATTCGCGGTTAAATTGAGCGTATGTTTGTCTCAAGAACTGTTCCTGAAGCTCGCTACTCTAGCGACGACAATGTTGCGGCAGTGGACGTTCATTCGAAGTTGTTTGGTTTCGTAGCAGACAACTTGGCCAGCAGACGACTGCAGGTTCCTCAAGGCCTCACATTTGGCACAGTGACACACACGCTGCCGTGACATGGGGTCACGTGCCTTGCTTCGACGCTCTTATTGGGCCGCGGGGCCGTAGCCGCCACAGCTCGCCAAGTTATTGTGAAATGGAGTATAGACATGAGATCACTATTACCAATACACTCATCCCATCTTTTAATTTACTTTATTTTATTTTGTTTTCAGGCATTCTTCGTGACAGCCGGCTCATGGAGCAGCTGGAGGAGCTGATACCTGCAGAGCAGTTCGTCCTTTATGGGGACCCTGCGTACCCACTCACACCTCTTGTTTTCAAGCCATATGCTGGCTCGAAACTGACCAACACCCAGGCTAGCTTCAACAAGTCCATGAGCACTGTGAGGCAGTGTGTTGAATGGGGGTTTGGAAAAGTTGTCAATGAATTTGCATTCATTGATTTTAAGAAAAACCAGAAGCTTCTCAAGCAACCACTAGAGAAGATGTATAAGGCAGCCGTTATTCTTGCGAACTGCCACACTTGCCTCTACAGCTCCCAGACGTCAATGTTTTTTTCTGTACAGCCACCATCCCTCGAGGAATACCTTGCAACGTAACTGCAACTTCATGTCATTGGCCTTGTACTTGAGTGCACTTGGTCTGTCAGAGGAAACATTCGTGCGTCTGGGAGCGGTAGATGCACGTGTGAAGCACACAGAGAAATCACCAGAGTAATCCAACCGATGAAGCATGGTCCGACAGTTTTGTGCCAATGTGTTACAGGAATGAGATCATACCGGACTGACAGTTCCACATCCTGTCTTTGTTACTGGGGTTACCCTTCTGTGTAGTTTAAAGGGCAACTCCTATCCATATTTTCGAATTTGGGATGACTGGCTGTTTGCAGTTCAGTCAGCGTAACAAAATTACAAGGCTTTTTTTATGTTGTAATTTTATAAATATTACGAGTTACCGTAAAGTTCCAAAAAACGCCCACCTAAAATTAAGAGATAAATGGTAAAAAACATGGGGTGGGCTATCTTTGGGGACGCCACAGCAAAACTTTATGAAAAACCGGCTACAAACTATGTGACGCGGAAACTGATATCGCAAACACCGCAAATTCGCAATTCACAATGCGGTAAACACGCGGGAACCCGCTACAAACTTGCCTGTCACTGGAACCGATATCGCACGCGCAGATTGCGGACAAAAAGGCAGGAATCCGCTACAAAGTCGTATGTTTCGGGAACAAGTACCGCAGATCGGGAACGCAGCAAAAATCATATTTCACGATGCAATATAGTGCACGCAAGGCCAACTCGCGTGGAATGGAGATTGCACACGCAGATCGCGGGCAAAAACGCGGGAATTCGCAATAAACTCGCTTGTCTGACGTGCCGGTACAGCAAATTGCGCAATTGATGCGATTCCCGTCGGACATTGCGTGACGTCCGACGGAAATCGGGGGTGGGCGATGTTTTGGAATTTTTATGTTAGATATTTAGCCACAAAAACGGGATGGGCGACCTCTCGGGGGCGGTGGCGTAGTTTGTTTTGGGCATCTACGGCAAAGCAAAACTATCTGCTCTAAAGATTGGCCATGCTGATATGACCTCTACGGCTGCGACATGACAACACGGTGGTGGTGCGGTACACGTCGCCCAGTGTTGCTCGACTAAAAGCTAACCCGTTTGCCACCTGCTAAAGAGCAGCTGGTCGCATCTTTAATTGGTTTTAGTTGAGTATGCGGCTTCACTGTTACATAATATTTCGGCTGCGATCATATTTCGTACCACTAAAGTGATGCCAATAATTTATTTTGCTTCCATTTTCGACTGGAGTTGCCCTTTAAGCATTGTGTTAAGCGTAATTAATTTATATGCTGAATGTGAAGTCAAATATAGCGATGTATTTTCTTACATTTTTCTAATTTCAATCGTAGCAATGTATGACGAAAATAATCCCTGGGGAAGGGGAACAAGAGGGACAAAGGACAAACACAAATCTCCAAACACAGCTAGGTGACTAGTGGCGACTGGGAAAATCCGCCTGGATTTTTTCACCACTCATTAAGCTGTGTTTGGAGATTTGTGTTTGTCCTTTGCCCCTTTTGTTCCCCTTCTCCAGGGATTATTTTCGTCATTCTTGTCCAGCTCGCTTGCACCTGCAATGTATTTTCTTACATTTTTCTAATTACACCAAGTATAAAAATGTCAACTTCATGCTTGTATAAGTTTCTGAGTGCTCATATTTACTTCCTTGTACTTCACTTTCCTGTGTCTAATGCAATTGTTTTGTCCGCATTGCTTACTACGAGATTTCTCTTGTGCTTGAAAGGATGGAATTAACTTTTTTTTAATCTTAAATCTTTGGCATGGCAGGCCCACACTGAAGAGTGCCCCCGCTTGTATAAGTTCGTGCGCGTTCATGTTCAATTGTTAAAACAATTTCTTGTGTGTAGTGTGTAACTAATTTCTATGTCTCCAAATCCACAGCCGTGCACATATATATATATTTGTCGCGTTGGAAAGCAAGCAAGTAAAGCACATGCCATACACAGAAGCACTGACCAGCCATTTCTGCCTTTATTGGTTTTGCGTGTGAACACACAATCACATATCTCAACTGAAACATCCTTGTTAAATAATTATTAGAACAAACAAATAAAAGGTAATCTCCACAGTGGAACATTATCACTATGGTGTCTGCTGGTTCATAGCTAGTATTGATATAAATCCCTAGATTCTGCTTATGGCCTCTCCGACCAGCTTTTCAAGCGATTTTTCATGTGCCAATACCTGTTACACTGTTAACAAATGCATAACTCAGAAAGTAACAACTCACACTGTTTACTTGTGCAAGGCAGCCACTGGGAGGAAACAATGTCCCACATTCTGCTGCTAATTCATTTCAATATTCCACATATGACCTTGTTAAAATGTGACAAATTGCCAAGAAACACCTCTGTGTAAAAAAAGAATAGTTATACCGTACAATCCACTTATAATGATAATGAGAAAACCCGAAAATTCAATCGTTATAACCGATTATCGTTGTATCTGGAATAGAAACTGAGCATTTCTAGTCTAGAAGCTCTAGAAACTGATCGTTATAAGCAGTACATCGTGATATGTGGTATCGTTATAAGTGGATTGCACTGTAAATAGCAGAACGAAAGACAAAAGGCACAGTTGTCATTGGGAATGAAAATTGATAAAAGTGAGATGTACAATTTGAACTTATTGATAGCAACATGAACACTGAATGTCTAACAGTAGTTTATGGAGAGAATGAAACATCTATTGATACATTCAAAACAAGACTGTAACTCTCTTAAAACTCACAAAGTAATTTTAGGCGGCACAACTCATGAGTTTTGGGACACATAAATAAACAAGTGGATATGATAAAGAAAATTGAAATAGAGGGAACTGCAGCTAAACATGCACTACATAATTATTGGGTTACAGACTGAGTCTGCCATCCACTGCTGCAGGAAGCTGGAGGAATCGTGGCAAGCTGCTATATAGGGTGATATGATTGAAGGGGGCTCACTGTAAAATCAGCTGGGAAAATAAGTGTCTTCATGTAATTAGGTCAGACATTCACCAAACATGTTCCTGGTAAAAGTTTGTGAACACCCTTGACATTTTCTGTGGTGGGCTTTGACACGGACAACTACGTTCACCAAGAGTTGCACATGTAGCAGCACCAGCACAGCACAGCAGCAGCACCCCCTAGAGGCACAACAAGCACTCGTTTGAAAGTGACCATTGTATGCTTGATGAACCTGTTGCGAAATGGCACCACAAGTACAACTCTTGGTGAACAGTGTCTGTCGAAAATTATCAATGGTGTTCTTAACTTTTCACAAGAAAGGAGCAACATTTTGAAATCTCGCAAGATATAATCCACAACAAAAATATTCCTTCGGTAGATGTTTTGAGTTTGTTATGTACAGGTTCTGATTTTTTCAGCTGAATTCAGGGTGACCTCCTCATATCATAACACTCTACATGTGGTAAATGCTGTGATCACTTGAGTAATAATAGTATTTATTACGAGAAAGTCATATTTTTCGCCTACAATCTGCGAAGAAACGAAAGTAATAGCTGTAACACTGTCACACAATGCAGGTGGAATTGTGCTGTCACATACCCGAGGATGGAGGTGCGACGTGGTTAATTCTCATAGCCGTCGTAATTGGCATCATGGATGCCAAGGATGACTGCCCCCAGATCTCGGTGATCCGTGAAGTAAGTGCATAAGCACAGTGGAAGTTTCTAAAACCATCCAACGTTACGCGTAGCCACTGGATACTGTCAAATTGGGATTCTGCATAATTAAGTAATGTTTGAAAGCAAGTCTTTCAAGCAGACGACACGGAACTTTCTTCTCATCGCATTGTTACTGGTGGGATGCCGAGCGGCCGACAGGAAAACCCTACTTCCCTGGCCTCGCGCCAAGAGCGGAGAAAAGAGTTTTTCCGTAGTGGCAACGACAGGAGACGGAAGTCAAAACCTCTGCAAAGTGTCGCCCGTAAAGCTATCGCTTTAAACATTTCAAAGCCACAATGATTGTGTACTTATGCCAGAAAAAAGTACATTGCAGGTGATTGAAAGAGGTTGACCATGCAAGATTTTTCGTTGTGTATAATAAAAACATGTACGAATTTAAAATCTTATAGACAATGCTATTATTATTCAAGTGAATATAGTTGAAAACAATGAACTTGCACACTACCAACTGAGGCAGAATGACAACGGCAGAGCACAACAGCGGGCTTAGAAAATGAGAAGCACAGGATGGGTATGGTGCTCCCCAACCTTGGAAGGGATACTCCGGTGATTTTTTTAGCTACCCTTGCTGCATTTTCTGAATCCCCGGCTTTTACACTTTCCGGTATGCAATTTAGAATAAATATTGCAAAATCAGCAAAAGTATTTGATGCCAAAACCAACATTCAAAAATACCCGCAGGCAGCAGTAGCAGGCAGGCTTGTATGTCAACGAGACCGTCTAAAAACGAAGTATGCCGATCATTTGTTTTGTGCAGCTGTGTGAGTGCTGGAGCAAGCTTACAAGGTATTTATGACATGACACTTGTAGTCAGTTGGAAATAAGTTCTACGGTCCAAAGAGTAAATCCCTGCCTTCCACCACTTTTTCACTGCTGCCAATGCTTTCAATCTTTAAAAACAAATGAAGACGACCCAAAAGTTTAAATTCAATAACTTCACAGAAAAATATTTTAGCTTAATATTTGGGTTATTAGTTCAGCTACGTTTGTCAGCGTGTTCTGTCAATTTTGAGGCAAATCGAGGACCACAAAGAAAATGCCGGAGTACCCCTTTAACGCTGCACAAGTTATGGGCTTCTGCAAAGAGATGCTATTTTATAGTTGATGACAGGTTAAGAGTTCAATGGAAGGTCCTCCCACCCTTTTCACTTCAGCAGAGCTAATGCTGGAGAGGGGGCGACCTTTCCAGCGTTCGCTCTGCTAAAGTGGAAAGAGGTGGGAGGACCTTCCCCTGAACTTAGCCTCTCACCGACTATTGTAGCTATTGCTTCAACTACCTGTCAAATGCTGGGGCATAGTCGACCTGTTGAACAGGCTAGAGGGACAGAGTTAAAACAGAAAGGCAACAGGCCAATTTTTTTATCGTGTTTGGGTACCTTCCTCCATCAAGGAGCAAGCTGCTCTTGGTACTGGTACACATCCAAAACACGCTTGACAAGGGACTAATGACCTGTGGTGGCCGGTGGGGGGGGGTTAAAGTAGTATGACTACTTTAACCCCCCCCACCGGCCTGGAGGCTGGGTATGCCTTGCCATGTAATGGGTAGTTGAAACAAGAGCTGCTAGGATAGCACTTCCTCACCTAGGTCGGGCAGTCGTGGAGCACTGAAGTTGAGGAGCACCATACGAAAAAGCAATTTAATGATTTAATTTCTCCAGCACCGTTTTGAGGAGTTCCATCATCATCCTGTGCTCATCACTCCGCTGTTGCCTTTCAAGAGCCCGGTCTCTCTGGTCCTCAACTAGAAGTTGCATCCTAGCAAGTTCAAGGTTTTCATACCTATCACGTTCAAGCTTAAACTTCTCCTCCTCCAGCTTCAGTTTCTCCTCCTCCAGCTTTACCTTACGCTCATCGAGCACTAATTGTTGTTGGTGCCTGGATGTTCTCGATGTCAGAGCATCCACCGCAGAATCGAGTGTCCTGCGCCTCCCTGTAAAGTAATTTTAATAGAGTTTGTGTTGCATATGATAATATGAGTAACTTCACATAGTTATGTAAATACTGTGAATAACAGCTCACACTTTACATATAAACACAGATGCTAGTTTGCCACTCCGGAATAGCTACCTGGGACTTTCACTTTTTTGCACCACCTGGTGCAAAAGATATCTAAGTTTTGTGATGTCAAATGTACCTTGAACCTTTCTCATATCAGTGATAGTCGTTAACATGCGCGCTCAAGCTTAATGAGAGCTAGGCTTTACTACACAGACTTTTCCTCTCTCCTTTGTTACCTACTATTTTTGTAACACCTCCACAGCTTCACACCAAATGCACTGCTACACTAGTTGTTGAATTAAGAACAGCCTTGTTCCATAATTACCACCACATTCTAGCAAATTGGATTGGATTCAAAGCACTTGGCTAGTGACTAATCAGTTCTGAAATCGTGCCTCACCTTGACGCACAGCGCGAACCTGGCTGGAGCATGGCAAGGGTGAAATGGGCTCCACGACAGGAGCCGCCTCCTCTGCTTCCGCGCATGCCACCTCAACTGCTGGCGAGGCTGACACGTACATCGCCTCCAGGATTTCTTCTGGAGTGTCTGTGATGTCTACGAACAAGTCATGGATACACTGCTTAAAAAAGACATCTAAGAGAATCTACATACATGTTAGGCATCCTTTAAGATAAATCAGATAAAATGTGGAGCTTTCGTCAATACTCACACTACCCCAATTTCTCACTTGACGAAGTAGAATATGTTGGTAATGTCAAAATAAACGGAAAGAAACACAAAGGGTGATGACAGGACATCCTCTTATCATCCTTTTCAATTTCACCGTGTTAAAATTTAGAACGGTGGTTTCATTTTTATTTTTCATGTGGCCATGAAAGGTGTTACTTGTGTTATGTACAGAGGGCTAAAATAGTATTTTCAATCCTACGAAACATTGTACTTTTACAGTTCTCCAGCGGTTTTCTCTGAATTGTTTCCAAAATCACTGCACATAGCACTTTGCCGCCCATACCCTTGCAGGTGTTGCCAAGCTCTAGAGTCAAACTGCACAGGGAGCAAGCAGACTTCTCAGGAAGTCGCAGCTTGCCAATTATAATGGAATAGTTTGGCTTGGGTGTTATTTAGTGAGCCTCCTTTATGGGTGTCTGATGTTGTGAAGCCTATTCTGCACACAGAAAAATACCAGTAGCTCTGGGATGACAGCAACTGCAACCTTGAAATTGACTTCAGTGTCTCTTTATCTATTTAAAACAGTTCTGGAGCCTAATAAAGTATTGAGGACAAGGACACCTGCTGTTACATCCCAAAGATTTGTCTGTCATCAGCATGTGGAGACAGAAAAGCGAAAGGGGAACTGGTCTCTCTCCGTTGGTGAGGCCGAAGTGACATTGCAAACAGTCTTTTGCGACATAAAGATTTGTATTCAGACTACTGTAGTCAACATAATCACGTTCTCAGCATCTTACTGTGACAGCTAGGGGAAATACAACTTGATAAATGTTTTAAGTGGGCAAACACCATGCGATTTATTTCTATGAAATGGTCTCGTCTCTGTGATGACTTTTCAAAGCAACCCAATTCAATCATGCTGCGACAGTTGGCAGCATGCACCCAGGGTGGCCGACAGGGGACACCACTTTGAGTGCCGATATTATGGTTCCACGCTCATTGGGAGACTCATTCCGTTGGGGGTAATAAACATGTTTGTTTAAGTTGTAACAATTCAGTCTCACCCCTTGCTGCTGAAATTTTTTGAGTTGACACTGTGGCCGCATCTAGAGGCGACCGCCGACTGCAGCGCCGCGTTGCGCGAAACAGGAAAAGGCGCGAACAGCGCCGGGACACTCGCTACGAAGCAAGCCAGTGGGGGCGTCGTCCTGGGTTGGTCCTCGTATCATATGTATAATCTCCAACGCCCCAAATAAACCGTTATCGTTCTACCTACCCAGCGGCTCAACATGGTGCCAGCAATGGGATCCATCAACAACACGAGTCGGCAAGCAACCGCTCCAGGTAGGCCGTACGCGCTGTGCCAAGCGTCCAAGTAGAAGCACGGGAAACGGTAGGCCTCGCCGCCAGGCTGGCCAAGGTACGCCAACGGACCACGCCGAACTATACAAGGATGACAAGCTCCCAGCAGACTACGCAGGCAGTGCCTCAACCTGTTTGTGGTCAAGCTACCTGAGAAGCTTGACTTCAGACGACTGGAAACGCTGCTTTACAGGGTGGGAACGCTATAGTGATTTCAGGCTTAAAAAAGAAAAGACAATGAGACGCAAGTGAACACTCTAGTGTATGCCATGGGCCGGGAGGCCGAGGACATCTTGACCTCACTGAAACAAACAGACGCCGAAAAGCAAGACTACGATGCTGCGACATGAGCGATTGGGGAAGCACTTTGTGCGAAGAACGAACGTGCTCTATGAGCGGGCAAAGTTCAACAGCCGAAAAAGAAAGGCACATGAAACTGTCGACGCCTTTGTTACACATCTCTATAAGATGGCCAAAACGTGCGAATATGGGGAACTGACAGAAGAATTGATCAGGGATAGACTCGTTGTTGGACTCATCGACAACAAGCTGAGCAAAACACTTCAGCTGAACTAGGAACTGACATTAGAGACTGCCATCTTGACGGCGCGTAATTTCTAGGTGGTCAAGCAGCAACAAAAAAGATCCGCGGAAGCGAACAAGCGACCCCAGTTGTCGATGAAGTCGGGAAGAATCACCACAAGGAAGCAAGAAAACCGCCCACGCAAGCATCCCACCAGCACAAGAACAAGACCGAAGCAGGACACTGCAGGTGGTGCGGCGGCGCACGCGATCACGCGAAAGCACATTTCCCGGCTTCAAACAAGACGTGCAACCAATGCGGGGAAAAGGGCCACTTTGCATCAGTGTTCCTGTCACAAAAGGGCAAGCATGAAACACAGACATGCTTCTCAGAGCGCAGCAAAGGTGTCGAGGAAGTTTACCTCGGCGAGGTCAAAATCCGGTCAACCTCGGAACCATGCAGAGTCACCGTCAATGTCAACGGCTCGCCTCTCACGTTCAAAGTCGACACCGGTGCAGACGTAACTGCAATTGCACTCAACGACTAGGACAAGGAGACCATGGGACCCCTAAAGACCTCAGCATAGACACCGACTGGCCCAGGTCGAACGCCAAATGGGGTACTTCAAAGCCAAGTGGGGTACTTCAAAGGCACAAATGACCGGCATGGTACAAGCACACCAGACAATGTCTTCGTCATCAAAGGGCTGAGAGAGGCATTGCTAAGCAGACCAGCAGTCGAGTCTCTTGGCATACTACAGCGCCCACTCAAGCTTGGGGAGACGGGTGCGCGATCAAGCGATATCTCCGATCTTCTGGCTCAGTATCCTAAGCTAACATCTGGACTCGGACTCACGAAGACTGAATACCGCATCAAAGTGAAGAACATGCCAAGCCCTACGCCGTCACATATCCAAGGCGAGTTCCTCTTCCACTGCTCCCACAGGTGGAGAAGGAACTGGAAAGGATGCAAGACATAGGAGTCATCCAGAAGGTGGAAAAAGCAACAGAGCGGTGCTTTCCGATGGTCGTCGCCAAGAAAAAGAACAGTGAGCTGAGAATTTGTGTTGACTACAATCGACTGAACCAACAGGTGGTCCATGAATGCATGCTGATGTTAACAGTCGAGGAGTGCCTCGCCAAACTAGCCGCTGCAACAGTGTTTAGCTACCTAGATGCCCGAGTTGAGACTGGCAGGTGCCCCTCGCCGAAGACTTTCGTGAGTACACAACCTTCATTACACCCAGCGGACAATCCCAGTTCCTCGGACTGTTTTTCGGAATATCGACAGCACCAGAGTTCAACCAACAAGAGATGCTTCGAGTGCTCGAAGGACTGGATGGTCTGGCATGTTTACAAGACGACATCATTGTTTCCGGACGAACGATGAAGGAACATAACAAGAATCTACGCAAGGTGTTGAGCCAGCTGGTAGAAGCAGGAGTGACCCTCAATGTCAACAGACACAGCCTTCGTCAAAGCAAGGTCAAGTTCCCAGAACACTTAGTGTCCGCAAAAGGTGTCAGCGCTGATCCAAGCAAGGTGGAAGCCATCAGTCAACTCGACCCATCGACCCATCCTCGGACGTGTCCAAAGTGAGGTCCTTCCTGGGCTCGAAAAACCACCTAGCAAAGTTCCTTCCAGGTCTGGCAGACATGACAAAGCTGCTGAGGAACCTGATGCACCAAGGCACAGAGTGGCTTTGGGGTCTGGCTCAGCAACAGAGCTTCGAACGGATCAAGCAGGCACCGAGAGCAACACCAGTTCTCGTCCACTGCGACTCCCAGCAGTTGCATACTGTCTCACGGCGAATTCAACTGGGCGTTTCGGAGCGCGCCGCGATCAGTTGACCAGATCTGGAATGGAGCACACGATCAAAACGGGGTTGCGCCGCCTACGGATCCCCCGTGGAACATCACCACTGCTCCGGGATTGGCGGCGTTTCAAAGACGTTTTCGCAATCGCAGCGCAAACACGTGTTCGACGCACGAGCGTCAGGAATGGCCCAGGAGCTCCTAGCAAAGATTGTCCGAATGCCCGTAGCGCGGCAATACCTTCTCTTCTCCTTCCTGGAAAACGAACCGGCTGTCGAGCCAAGGGGTAAGTTAGCGGCCATTACGAATTCTTCTGAGGCGAGATGGCCAAGATGAGGCGAGACGCCCCGCGAGAAAGGAAGTCACTTGTGTGCGCCGAGGGCTGGCTCCGCTGGCTTCCGGTTGAATCCGCCGAAATCGTCGGAGCGACTTTTCTCGGATCCAGATCGAGATCTGGAGTGGGAGCTAATCCAAAACGACCAGTGCAACACGTCCGTTTCGATCCCGATCGCCCAGTGAAATAGGCTCGCTCCAGAAAAGTCGATCCCGGCGCGCTCCAAAACGACCAGTGGAATTCGCCATCAGTCGACGCTTCATCTTAGGGGCTGGGAGCCGTTCTGCTGCAGCAGGCAGGTGACAGGCTGTCACCAGTGGCGTATGCGACACGGTCACTCTCTGAAACAGAACAACGATAAGCCTACATCGGAAAGCAAGTGTTAGCCATCACATGGGCATGTGAACACTTCCGCAAATACCTCCTCGGATGCACATTCCATGTAGAAATAAATCACAAGCCCCTTGTGCCGGTGCTCACGAATAAGCGACTAGACGAGCTGAGTCCCAGTCTCCAACACTTTCGAATGCGCTTGCTAGAGTATGACCACATACACTGTCACACACTCCAGGAAACAAGTTGTACACTGCTGATTCACTGTCCTGAAAGCTACAACAAAAGCCAGTCAAGGACGACGAAAGAGACCTTGAGAGCAGAGTACAAGAGTATGAGGAGCTGACACTTGAACAGCTACCGGCATCAAACCAAATGCTGGACAGAATCAGGGCAGGCATCCAAGCAGATCCAACACTTGCCGGAGTGGCTTCCTTGTGCACCTCGTCATGGCAGACCGTACATGGATTCGCACCTGAACTAAAGCACTACGCAGAGGTGGCGAGTGAACTTTCCATAGTTGACGGTCTTCTCTTCAAGGGCGGCAGACCCGTCATCCCGCCAAACCTGAGGCTTGAGGAGCTGGAAAGACTTCATGCTGGCCATGTGGGCACAAGCCGATGTTGCGCAAGAGCAAGACAGTCGGTGTGGTGGCCCAGCACTGGAACACAGGTACAAGACTTTGTTGAAAGACACTCTGTCTGTTAACATCGAAAGCAACCAACTGACTCACTGCTGTTGACACCTTTGCCTGAAAACTTATGGGACACCATTGGCATCGACCTGGAAGGGAGAGACTACATAGTAGTTGTGGACCACTACTCCAGAGGCCGGATTCTCAAAGCGAACTTACAACGGAAAAAGTGTGTACGACAAATTTGAGAGAAAATTTGTACTCTCGAAACAAAATTGTCGTAACTTTTGCGCAGATTACGACAGAATCCTACGACAGCTCCGAAGCTGTCTTACGCACTTTTTACGATCAAATCAACATGGCCGACAGCGTCGCTCAGTTACTTGGTCGCGACGACACACGGACATTTATTTTTCTACGTGCTCTTCTCGCACGTCCCGACTTCAACCAGCAAGAAAAAAGGAAGGAGTACTTGAAACAGACCACGACGAACGAGAACGCTGGATCCACAAACACCCGAGAAGAGCTACAACGGCCATGATTCCATCGACCAAGCGAGCTCGGCAGAATATAGTACGCCTAGCAGCAACACCGACTCGGCGCACCGTTGCTTTGGCGGTCCTTGGCCAAGACCGTCTGCCCGACCGGCTGGCCTGCTGAATGGACTATGCCCGCGCGACCCTTGTGGACCCTTCCCGTATGAATAGTTTGATCGCTGAACTAAATTTCAGAGGTCAATCTTTTCCCCTTGTCATCTCAATCTCCTTGTTTTCCGAGGCAGCGGTGACGAACGCTGTCGTCGAAAAGGGACACTCATTGATTCTATCTCCTTGTTTTGTGTGATATAGAGCTCAAATAAACGCCATACGGATTGCCTTCGCAACACGGTATGTACACTTTGTTATTAGTATGCTATTTTTATTCTGACACGACGCTACGTCACTGTCGGGCTATAGCAGTTCATGGGAGCTATGCGATGTCGGTCCAACCTTTCTTTGCCGAGTGTCACGGTCAGTACCGAGTAGCAATCATAAAAGATTGGTCCAGAAGCGCATACCGAAACGCGGTCTAACAGAGCGAATCCAGCACTTCGATCAAACACGCGCGTCCGCTCAGGTATTTGCGTGGCTCTTGCTGACACTCTCGTAGTTCAAACGTCTCTTTTTTAACGTCGGCTCGCTTCTGCATATCCGAGGCTGCGAAAAACGCCGCGGCAGTTTGTTTCTATCTACGTCGGTTTGCAAACGACTGGCACGAAGCTTTTACCAACGATGACAGTTGTGTTGACTTCGTAGCGATCGAGTTCATAGCAGTCAACGAAGCGTTTAAATCATGTTAGCGTCGATATATCACTGCACGGACACGAACCCCAGACAAGCGGTGGTGGAAAGGCCGCCTGTGTTTATGAGAAACAGCTTGAACACTAAACATTTACACACAGAGGACAGGACATACACAGAGCTGACTATCAACGAGTAGTTAGCCTGTGTTTGTTATTAAAAATCCACGTGCTCCGAACTATGCCGAGCTCTCCGATTGGTTATTCATGTTGCCGAAGACGCCGTCGCCATAGCAACAGCACCGGAAGTCGTCGTTTCTCTGTAGGAGGTCGTAACTTTCCTCCTTTCACTTAAGAACGTGTTTGTGAATACCATTCTCGCCTCATCTTACGATTATCGTAACTTTACTAACTTCATAGCTAAGTTGTCGTAGGTAAGATGTTTTTTATGAATCTGGCCTCAGGTTCTTCGAGGTGAAGCAACTAAAGGGCACTACTACAAAAGACATTGATCAAGTCTTGGAACCGATCTTCGCACGGTTCGGAGTGCCAAGAACTGTATGCAGGGACAACGGTCCTAAGTTTGCCTCAGCCGAATTCAAGCATCTAGTGGAATATTGGGGGGCAAACCACATAACCTTAAGTCTGTACTACGCTCAGAGCAATGGCGTGGCAGAGCGTGCAGTCCGGACAGCAAA
Organism: Ixodes ricinus; assembly: GCA_037355805.1. Classification (NCBI taxonomy): domain Eukaryota; kingdom Metazoa; phylum Arthropoda; class Arachnida; order Ixodida; family Ixodidae; genus Ixodes; species Ixodes ricinus. Next base: position 29,808 of record JAZHYW010000140.1, read on the forward strand.
ACAACTCCTGAAGTAGTCGAGGGACATAAACCTGGCTCTCCTATTACACAGAGCCGCACCGGGAGTTGAGGGTTTTTCACCCAGTGAGCTGCTAATGGGTCTCCGCCTCAATACAACTGTGCCAACCAACCACAACCAAGATTCTCACACCTTGGTGGGACGACAGCAACTTCAGGCACAAGAACGAAGCATACAGAATGCAAGTGAAACAGACCTAAAACGTGCGCCACAGAGCGCGAAGTTGTGAACGCCTGCCGCCAAAGACGGTAATGCACATTCTGAGTGGTCCAGCGTCCTACAGTAGTGACACAGCCAGCGGCTCAACCAAGGTCCTACATTATAAGCACATAAACAGGACTAACATGACGCACAGGGAAGCACGTGCAGCCGGCAGCGGTCACAAGAAGTGGACATTCGTGCCGACTACCGAACCGGTTGGACTTCTAGCTTTCTTCTCCTAAGAAAGGGGGTGTCGTGAGGCCGCATCTAGAGGTGACCGCCAACTGCAGTGCCACAATGCGCCAAACAGGAAAAGGCACAAACGGTGCCAGGACACTCGCTACGACGCAAGCGAGTGGTGACGTCGTCCCGTGTCGATCCTCATATGTATAATCTCTAACGCCCTGAATAAACCGTTGTCGTTCTACCTAGCACGTGAATTCTCGTAGCTGCCTGTACTAGTTTTGTGCTTTTCTCTCCTTTTTTTATCCTAATCATTTAGGATGTTAAGTGTCGTATGTGCTTGTGATTCATTTAATTATGAATTATATTTATGTCTACAATATAAAAATAATTACTGCCATGTCCCGCATACAAGCGTTCTACGCTTAAGCGGGCTGGATTGTTTGCTGGTTTTTGATTGAAAATAAACTTTATCTTTTACCCAACGGCTACGACAGACATAAAGCAAAAGGCCAGCAGAGGCTCATTGTACAAATTCATAAAAGGAATTTCCTGATGGGTTCACAAACTATTTACGTTTTCAGCTAAGGGACTAAATCTGAGGCACAGAAAGAGATCCAATTTACAAATTCCTTTCGGATCACACAGCTTGATTATATCAACATTGTATCAATGAAAGCGCTGTCAAATTTCGTGATTACAACAGACTCTCTTCAGGTCTTGAACTCGGGAACTCCTCATTTCTGAACTCTATCTACCTCACTTTTATGCAAGTATGCAATAGTGTTTTTTTTTCTTTTTTTACATTATGCATAGCGTTTTTAGAATTAGCCATTCCGCGGCGGCAGTCTGCGGCGGCTCATTACAAAAATGTTAACCCACTTGGCCTACCCGTAAACGCCGCTTCGCGGTGGCCGACTGTGTCTTTCGACGAAAAGTCGGCGTTCGCTAAAACGCCGACTGAGTGCCACCCCTGATGACACTTCGTAAACAAAGCGTAACCCTAAAACCTACCTTCGGCGGCTGCCCACGTTTCCGCGGCGCCATCTCGCCGCATCGTCGCAGTGGCTTTCGCAGCATTCTGCGACTGCTTCGTCTTCTTTGTCGGCGGAAAACTCCGTACAAGGTCGGCGACCTCTTGGAGCAGCACTTCTTTCTCCGAGTACTGCTCTTCCGTGCCTGACCTGCAGCAACAAGAAGCGGTCATAACAGCAATTGCATCGCAAGCTACCACCCGCTATAAAGGATACATATAGTACATTTTAAAGTCAAATTTTTTATAAATAATGGAAGGACAACATACTTTCTGAGGTTGGCGGTATCTTGCTGCCGGAACAGCGCCAGCAGCCGCTCCGTCCGTTCCCGGACAGCGCGGATCGTGAAGGTCTTACCACTGGCGCGGTTTAGAGCGTCAGTGATTGGACCCCACCGTGCGCTGTCCTCGTAAGGATTCTTGCTGACGACTTCCCGCAGCAGCCATATGTCGTCTGTTACTGAGAATCTCAGTTTTCTGTTGGAGCCGCCTCGAGCTACCGACTGCGACCCACCGTCAGCCATCTTGGAAAGCACTGGATCGTTCTCCGTTGGCGTAGGTTTACGTGAACGACTCGGGCGCCGCGAGTGGTAACGTTTTGACCGAACCGTTCCAAAAATCCCGACTCGACCACTCGCGCATGCGCAGTGGTGTCGGAAAGTCGTCCGGGGGCGAACCGTTCGTGTAGACACGACCTGCTAAAAC